>OZ035830.1:43258399-43325899 GCA_964034765.1 Knipowitschia caucasica
AGGGCCTGGTGCTCTGTGACTGCCACCCCCCCGACCCAGACATGGATTAAGGGGAAGAAAATGGATGGATGGATGGACGAACCAAGACCTAACACAGTGGACCGTGTTTTATAAAAGACAAAGTTCCTTGAAAGAGAAAACGCATGTCCTTAGCATTAAATTAATAATCTAATGTTTTCTTCTGTCTCTGTGCGGTCGGTGCTAATACTAATCAAATATCATCCCGGGCCAAGATCATTTCCGGATCTGGTCCTGAGCCTTGACTTTGACGCCTATGCCCTAACGCCTCGGTGAGAGAGACCAAAGCCGTACCTGGTGGCGAGCTCGGCCACGCCGTTCCTCTGGCGGTACATGAAGAGGCTCATGCGGTCGGCTCGCAGCAGGAAGCTCAGGTGCCTCATGAGGTTGAAGACGGCCTTCTCCATCTGCAGGTTGTCCTGGATGTCTCGCACCAGGTCGAACATGATCTCGCTCTCCTCCACACGGGACAGGGCGTGGTAGGTCCGAGTGTCCACCGCCGCCTTCCTGCTGCTGTTCAGGAGGTCGGAGATGACTTTGGGACGGAGGTTGGCGTCGTAGAACTCTTTGGCGAACTTCGGGTTGGCATCCAGGAACTGCGTGGCTGCGGCGGCGTCCACCATGGCTGCGGAGGAGGAGGGGGAGGTTATTTATATAGCACGGGTCATACTGAAACAAGTGCTGAACCAAACAGGGTAAAATACACACGGCCTTAAAATCATGAACAATCACAGTAAAAAGACCTGCAGTCGTAGCGCTGTGAGTAATGTTTATTTACACTGGAAAAAATCCCTTGAAAAAAATGTATGAAAATAAGTAAAATACTGCTTAAAATAACAAAAATGATCAAAATAAGGAACAAGAAAATATAACTTAAGATTTCTGAAAATAAGGAAATAATACCAGCCTCAAATGACTTGATTCTAGTTTATGAAGATATTATTTATTTATTTATTAAAACATTTTGAGTTTTTTTTTTTCTGAACAGACAGCATCACGGTCCGTGTACTTTTGCGTTCAATACATTTTCTATTTTTGAAGGGAAATGGACAATCGGAAAAAGTCTGTGCTGTTTTACTGTGGTACTGCAGCCGTTACTATTTGTCGCTCGCATTTATCTTCGCAGAGTAAGTCCATACAAACTATTATTAAACATTACAGTACAGGCCAGAGAACTGTAGAGCAGTGAAATGTTTGTCCTCATGTCTCTGTGGCTGTGGTCCATAGTCTGTATTATCTGTGGTCAGACTCTCTGGACTGTGTGAAGCAGAGAGACCTGCACCTGCAGCCGTTATGTGAGACGTCAGAGACAACAGTATTTTACAGATGTTGCTTCTCCCGTGTCAATGCACTGCAAAAACTCAGACGTTCTCCAAATTTATCACAAATGATCAGGGGTCCACAGGTGATACTAAACCTGTGCGAGTAAACAAACTTGTTTCTCTTCCGGGTAATCGATTGACGCCAAAATTTATTAAATACATTAAAAGGTTAATTATTGCATTTTCTAGTTCCCAAATCCGGTTATTATAATATATATATGTCTTATAAGCAATGAAAATTTGTGTGCCTTTTTTCAATTTTTCATTTCCCTTCAAAAATAGAAAATGTATTGAACGCAATTTAATTAACTGTTATTTTAGAAAATTCCAAAATTTAGAATCATCCAAAAAAATAATAAAATAAACAGCAACAAAATCACAAAATTAAAATCCACAAAAACAAAACTAGGAACAGAAGCCAAAAGGTAAACTATAATATCAATAAAAGTGCGTTTTTGTCTCAGAGTCATGTTTTCATTAAAATGGCCGACAGAGCTATACACAAATATTGGATTATTAATTTAATCTTAAACTCAAACACGGTCCACTTCTCAGCTCTCGGTTCAACAGCTTTTAAGAATCATTTTGATATATTTTAGTAAAAACATTGAACCAGTCCTGCCTCGGTTTGTACGTACGACTCATTCCTACCTCTGACCTCCTCCACAGACCTCCCTGGTGTCCCCTGACCTCCTCCACAGACCTCCCTGGTGTCCTCTGACCTCCTCCACAGACCTCCCTGGTGTCCCCTGACCTCCTCCACAGACCTCCCTGGTGTCTCCTGACCTCCTCCACAGACCTCCCTGGTGTCCCCTGACCTCCTCCACAGACCTCCCTGGTGTCTCCTGACCTCCTCCACAGACCTCCCTGGTGTCCCCTGACCTCCTCCACAGACCTCCCTGGTGTCCTCTGACCTCCTCCACAGACCTCCCTGGTGTCCCCTGACCTCCTCCACAGACCTCCCTGGTGTCCCCTGACCTCCTCCACAGACCTCCCTGGTGTCCCCTGACCTCCTCCACAGACCTGCCTGGTGTCCTCTGACCTCCTCCACAGACCTCCCTGGTGTCCTCTGACCTCCTCCACAGACCTCCCTGGTGTCCCCTGACCTCCTCCACAGACCTCCCTGGTGTCTCCTGACCTCCTCCACAGACCTCCCTGGTGTCCCCTGACCTCCTCCACAGACCTCCCTGGTGTCCCCTGACCTCCTCCACAGACCTCCCTGGTGTCCCCTGACCTCCTCCACAGACCTCCCTGTGTGTCTCCCTGACCTCCTCCACAGACCTCCCTGGTGTCTCCTGACCTCCTCCACAGACCTCCCTGGTGTCTCCTGACCTCCTCCACAGACCTCCCTGGTGTCCCCTGACCTCCTCCACAGACCTGCCTGGTGTCTCCTGACCTCCTCCCTTGACCTCCCTGGTGTCCCCTGACCTCCTCCCTTGACCTCCCTGGTGTCTCCTGACCTCCTCCACAGACCTCCCTGGTGTCCCCTGACCTCCTCCACAGACCTCCCTGGTGTCTCCTGACCTCCTCCACAGACCTGCCTGGTGTCTCCTGACCTCCTCCACAGACCTCCCTGGTGTCTCCTGACCTCCTCCACAGACCTCCCTGGTGTCCCCTGACCTCCTCCACAGACCTCCCTGGTGTCTCCTGACCTCCTCCACAGACCTCCCTGGTGTCCCCTGACCTCCTCCACAGACCTCCCTGGTGTCTCCTGACCTCCTCCACAGACCTGCCTGGTGTCCCCTGACCTCCTCCCTTGACCTCCCTGGTGTCTCCTGACCTCCTCCACAGACCTCCCTGGTGTCTCCTGACCTCCTCCACAGACCTCCCTGGTGTCCCCTGACCTCCTCCACAGACCTCCCTGGTGTCCCCTGACCTCCTCCACAGACCTCCCTGGTGTCCCCTGACCTCCTCCACAGACCTCCCTGGTGTCCCCTGACCTCCTCCACAGACCTCCCTGGTGTGACTCCTGACCTCCTCCACAGACCTCCCTGGTGTCCCCTGACCTCCTCCACAGACCTCCCTGGTGTCCTCTGACCTCCTCCACAGACCTCCCTGGTGTCCCCTGACCTCCTCCACAGACCTCCCTGGTGTCCCCTGACCTCCTCCACAGACCTCCCTGGTGTCCTCTGACCTCCTCCACAGACCTCCCTGGTGTCCCCTGACCTCCTCCACAGACCTCCCTGGTGTCCCCTGACCTCCTCCACAGACCTCCCTGGTGTCCCCTGACCTCCTCCACAGACCTCCCTGGTGTCCCCTGACCTCCTCCACAGACCTCCCTGGTGTCCCCTGACCTCCTCCACAGACCTCCCTGGTGTCCCCTGACCTCCTCCACAGACCTCCCTGGTGTCCCCTGACCTCCTCCACAGACCTCCCTGGTGTCCCCTGACCTCCTCCACAGACCTCCCTGGTGTCCCCTGACCTCCTCCACAGACCTCCCTGGTGTCCCCTGACCTCCTCCACAGACCTCCCTGGTGTCCCCTGACCTCCTCCACAGACCTCCCTGGTGTCCCCTGACCTCCTCCACAGACCTCCCTGGTGTCCCCTGACCTCCTCCACAGACCTCCCTGGTGTCCCCTGACCTCCTCCACAGACCTCCCTGGTGTCCCCTGACCTCCTCCACAGACCTCCCTGGTGTCCCCTGACCTCCTCCACAGACCTCCCTGGTGTCCCCTGACCTCCTCCACAGACCTCCCTGGTGTCCCCTGACCTCCTCCACAGACCTCCCTGGTGTCCCCTGACCTCCTCCACAGACCTCCCTGGTGTCCCCTGACCTCCTCCACAGACCTCCCTGGTGTCCCTGACCTCCTCCACAGACCTCCCTGGTGTCCCTGACCTCCTCCACAGACCTCCCTGGTGTCCCCTGACCTCCTCCACAGACCTCCCTGGTGTCCCCTGACCTCCTCCACAGACCTCCCTGGTGTCCCCTGACCTCCTCCACAGACCTCCCTGGTGTCCCCTGACCTCCTCCACAGACCTCCCTGGTGTCCCCTGACCTCCTCCACAGACCTCCCTGGTGTCCCCTGACCTCCTCCACAGACCTCCCTGGTGTCCCCTGACCTCCTCCACAGACCTCCCTGGTGTCCCCTGACCTCCTCCACAGACCTCCCTGGTGTCCCCTGACCTCCTCCACAGACCTCCCTGGTGTCCCCTGACCTCCTCCACAGACCTCCCTGGTGTCCCCTGACCTCCTCCACAGACCTCCCTGGTGTCCCCTGACCTCCTCCACAGACCTCCCTGGTGTCCTCTGACCTCCTCCACAGACCTCCCTGGTGTCCCCTGACCTCCTCCACAGACCTCCCTGGTGTCCCCTGACCTCCTCCACAGACCTCCCTGGTGTCCCCTGACCTCCTCCACAGACCTCCCTGGTGTCCCCTGACCTCCTCCACAGACCTCCCTGGTGTCCCCTGACCTCCTCCACAGACCTCCCTGGTGTCCCTGACCTCCTCCACAGACCTCCCTGGTGTCCCCTGACCTCCTCCACAGACCTCCCTGGTGTCCCCTGACCTCCTCCACAGACCTCCCTGGTGTCCCCTGACCTCCTCCACAGACCTCCCTGGTGTCCCCTGACCTCCTCCACAGACCTCCCTGGTGTCCCCTGACCTCCTCCACAGACCTCCCTGGTGTCCCCTGACCTCCTCCACAGACCTCCCTGGTGTCCCCTGACCTCCTCCACAGACCTCCCTGGTGTCCCCTGACCTCCTCCACAGACCTCCCTGGTGTCCCCTGACCTCCTCCACAGACCTCCCTGGTGTCCCCTGACCTCCTCCACAGACCTCCCTGGTGTCCCCTGACCTCCTCCACAGACCTCCCTGGTGTCCCCTGACCTCCTCCACAGACCTCCCTGGTGTCCCCTGACCTCCTCCACAGACCTCCCTGGTGTCCCCTGACCTCCTCCACAGACCTCCCTGGTGTCCTCTGACCTCCTCCACAGACCTCCCTGGTGTCCTCTGACCTCCTCCACAGACCTCCCTGGTGTCTCCTGACCTCCTCCACAGACCTCCCTGGTGTCCCCTGACCTCCTCCACAGACCTGCCTGGTGTCTCCTGACCTCCTCCCTTGACCTCCCTGGTGTCCCCTGACCTCCTCCCTTGACCTCCCTGGTGTCCCCTGACCTCCTCCACAGACCTCCCTGGTGTCCCCTGACCTCCTCCACAGACCTCCCTGGTGTCTCCTGACCTCCTCCACAGACCTCCCTGGTGTCCTCTGACCTCCTCCACAGACCTCCCTGGTGTCCTCTGACCTCCTCCACAGACCTCCCTGGTGTCTCCTGACCTCCTCCACAGACCTGCCTGGTGTCTCCTGACCTCCTCCCTTGACCTCCCTGGTGTCCCCTGACCTCCTCCCTTGACCTCCCTGGTGTCCCCTGACCTCCTCCACAGACCTCCCTGGTGTCCTCTGACCTCCTCCACAGACCTCCCTGGTGTCCTCTGACCTCCTCCACAGACCTCCCTGGTGTCCTCTGACCTCCTCCACAGACCTCCCTGGTGTCTCCTGACCTCCTCCACAGACCTGCCTGGTGTCTCCTGACCTCCTCCCTTGACCTCCCTGGTGTCCCCTGACCTCCTCCCTTGACCTCCCTGGTGTCCCCTGACCTCCTCCACAGACCTCCCTGGTGTCCCCTGACCTCCTCCACAGACCTCCCTGGTGTCTCCTGACCTCCTCCACAGACCTCCCTGGTGTCTCCTGACCTCCTCCACAGACCTCCCTGGTGTCCTCTGACCTCCTCCACAGACCTCCCTGGTGTCCTCTGACCTCCTCCACAGACCTCCCTGGTGTCCCCTGACCTCCTCCACAGACCTCCCTGGTGTCCCCTGACCTCCTCCACAGACCTCCCTGGTGTCTCCTGACCTCCTCCACAGACCTCCCTGGTGTCCCCTGACCTCCTCCACAGACCTCCCTGGTGTCCCCTGACCTCCTCCACAGACCTCCCTGGTGTCCTCTGACCTCCTCCACAGACCTCCCTGGTGTCTCCTGACCTCCTCCACAGACCTCCCTGGTGTCTCCTGACCTCCTCCACAGACCTCCCTGGTGTCCCCTGACCTCCTCCCTTGACCTCCCTGGTGTCCCCTGACCTCCTCCACAGACCTCCCTGGTGTCCCCTGACCTCCTCCACAGACCTCCCTGGTGTCCCCTGACCTCCTCCACAGACCTCCCTGGTGTCTCCTGACCTCCTCCACAGACCTCCCTGGTGTCCCCTGACCTCCTCCACAGACCTCCCTGGTGTCTCCTGACCTCCTCCACAGACCTCCCTGGTGTCTCCTGACCTCCTCCACAGACCTCCCTGGTGTCCCCTGACCTCCTCCACAGACCTCCCTGGTGTCCTCTGACCTCCTCCACAGACCTCCCTGGTGTCTCCTGACCTCCTCCACAGACCTCCCTGGTGTCTCCTGACCTCCTCCACAGACCTCCCTGGTGTCTCCAAACGCATGTGTTATGTATGGAGGGACTTACCTGTTGAATGTGTTTGTTTTCGCAGCGATATGAACGCTCCGTGGCCCTGGGAAGGTGCAGGTGTCTGAGAAAACAGAGGGGATTATGGGGGATGGTTTTAAATGGTCATGTGTGGATTAAAATCGTCCAATCCCATTACACTGGGATTATAGCAAATGTCTGTGTGTGTGTGAGTGAGGCGGAGAACGCTTTAGCACACAGACACAGCAACACATCGGAATCTCTGTTTACCTCCGCTTTATCCGATGCCGGGTCGCAGTGGTGGCCGTCTGAGCAGAGATGCAGACGTCCTCACACACAACACATGTATTATTAGATATTTCCGTGATTATTTTTTAACAAGCAGCTAGTTGTTTTGGCAGAGCAGTATTTATTATGTATGAACCTTTTAATGTACACTACTTGAAGAAAGCGATGTATTGTTTTCTAAGAAGCACTAATAACACAATTTTTTCCCCCAAACCTCTAGTTTTTTAATGATAGGCCTTTACTGAATGGTTGAGACACAGCTTGGTGGTATAAGTGCCTAAAACCAAGTGATGAAGACGCCCCAATGAGGTGGATTTCTGTTCCAAGCTTCATGTAGAGATAGTATGACTCAAAAAGTTAAATTATATATTCATTTATTGTATTGTGGACATCAATCTGAAAATACAGAGTGTATAAACCAGATTACAGGTTTACTTCAGTTGTTTTTTGAGGCAGGAGACAGAAAACGTAGCATTTTTCCTTCATTCTAACTGAGAAATGGCCTGTTATAATCATATCCAGAGTAAAACGAACCATTTCATGCATTTTTGATGGATACATATTGTTTTAAAACCCTGTCCAGTTATTTATTAAACAAAAAACAAGATAAGATAAGATGTACTTTATCAATCTCACACAGGACAAATCTACATGTCACGTTTGGCAAAGATAGAAACACTCAGATTGTGCAAAAGTAAGAAAAGTGCAAACATGACATATTATGTTCAAAAGTGGCGATTAGAAGTGTCAATAGTAGTGCAGGTTTTATCAGTCCTAGTGCAGTGACTTAAAGTGACTTATTGTACAGTCTGACAGCGGTGGGGACAAAGGCCCTGCTCCTTCTTCCGCTGAAGGACCTCCTCAGTCCTGTGCAGGAGGTGTTGTTCATGATGGAGGTGACTTTGGCTCCTCCTGTCCCTCACCTCCTCCACAGAGTCCAGGGGCCTCCTGTCCCTCACCTCCTCCACAGAGTCCAGGGGCCTCCTGTCCCTCACCTCCTCCACAGAGTCCAGGGGCCTCCTGTCCCTCACCTCCTCCACAGAGTCCAGGGGCCTCCTGTCCCTCACCTCCTCCACAGAGTCCAGGGGCCTCCTGTCCCTCACCTCCTCCACAGAGTCCAGGGGCCTCCTGTCCCTCACCTCCTCCACAGAGTCCAGGGGCCTCCTGTCCCTCACCTCCTCCACAGAGTCCAGGGGCCTCCTGTCCCTCACCTCCTCCACAGAGTCCAGGGGCCTCCTGTGCCTCACCTCCTCCACAGAGTCCAGGGGCCTCCTGTCCCTCACCTCCTCCACAGAGTCCAGGGGCCTCCTGTCCCTCACCTGGCCCTCCTGACCAGTTGTCACTTTGATCATTTCCATTCAGTGCAGAATTATAAAGGGGTTTTGGTTGTTTCTTTGGACACGCGGTTGTTTATGGTTTTACTGTTTTAAATGTTTAAAACTTAAATATGAAATGTTGTTAAAGAAGAAAATGAACAGAGAAGAAACCGGCACATGTCCTGGAGGAGGCTGTCATCCCTCATGTATGTTCATTAACTTCTCTCGTTAAGGCTCTGTAATGATATTGTTATTGTAACCATGACTATAATGCAGAATATCTTTGGATCATAAGAGTTTTCAGTGACCTCATGTGACTGTGAGTGACGTCTGGACCAGAGTTTAAAAACAAAAGATAATCCCAGGATTCACCAGAACATTGTGTCAGGGGCAAGATAACAGCTCAGGAAACGGACACCTCCCTGTGGAGCTCCATCACAACACAGACTGATGTCTCTATAGTAACTATGAAACCACACCATACCAGACCAGTCAAGACCAGTACAGACCAGTCAAGACCATTACAGGCCAGTCAAGACCAGTAAGGACCAGTCCAGACAAGTCAAGACTAGTCCAAACCAGTACAAAAAGTAGAGACCAGTCCAGACCAGTCTAAACCAGTCCAGACCAGCCCAAACCAGTCAAGACCAGTACAGACCAGTACAGACCAGTCCAGCCAAGTTCAGAAAAGACCAGTACAGACCTGTGGCTTCTGTAGCTTCTGTACTGTAGCTTCTGTGGCTTCTGTAGCTTCTGTAGCTTCTGTACTGTAGCTTCTGTGGCTTCTGTAGCTTCTGTAGCTTCTGTACTGTAGCTTCTGTGTGGCTTCTGTAGCTTCTTTAGCTTCTGTAGCTTCTGTGGCTTCTGTAGCTTCTGTAGCTTCTGTACTGTAGCTTCTGTGGCTTCTGTAGCTTCTGTAGCTTCTTTAGCTTCTGTAGCTTCTGTGGGTTCTGTAGCTTCTGTAGCTTCTTTAGCTTCTGTGGCTTCTTTAGCGTCTTTAGCTTCTGTGGCTTCTGTAGCTTCTGTAGCTTCTGTAGCTTCTGTAGCTTCTGTGGCTTCTGTAGCTTCTGTGGCTTCTGTAGCGTCTGTAGCTTCTGTAGCTTCTGTAGCGTCTGTAGCTTCTGTGGCTTCTGTAGCTTCTTTAGCTTCTGTGGCTTCTTTAGCTTCTGTGGCTTCTGTAGCTTCTTTAGCTTCTGTGGCTTCTGTAGCTTCTTTAGCTTCTGTAGCTTCTTTAGCTTCTGTGGCTTCTGTAGCTTCTGTGGCTTCTGTAGCTTCTGTGGCTTCTTCAGCTTCTGTGGCTTCTGTAGCTTCTGTACTGTAGCTTCTGTAGCTTGTGTAGCTTCTGTGGCTTCTGTAGCTTCTGTGGCTTCTTTAGCTTCTGTGGCTTCTGTAGCTTCTGTAGCTTGTTTAGCTTCTGTAGCTTCTGTGGGTTCTGTAGCTTCTGTAGCTTCTTTAGCTTCTGTGGCTTCTTTAGCTTCTTTAGCTTCTGTAGCTTCTTTAGCTTCTGTGGCTTCTTTAGCTTCTTCAGCTTCTGTGGCTTCTGTAGCTTCTGTGGCTTCTTCAGCTTCTGTGGCTTCTGTAGCTTCTGTACTGTAGCTTCTGTAGCTTCTGTAGCTTCTTTAGCTTCTGTGGCTTCTGTAGCTTCTGTAGCTTCTGTAGCTTCTGTAGCTTCTGTAGCTTCTTTAGCTTCTGTGGCTTCTTTAGCTTCTGTGGCTTCTGTGGCATCTTCAGCTTCTGTGGCTTCTGTGGCTTCTTTAGCTTCTGTGACTTCTGTGGGTTCTTTAGCTTCTGTGACTTCTTCAGCTTCTGTGGCTTCTGTGGCTTCTGTGGCTTCTTCAGCTTCTGTGGCTTCTTCAGCTTCTGTGGCTTCTTCAGCTTCTGTGGCTTCTTCAGCTTCTGTGGCTTCTTCAGCATCTGTGACTTCTTCAGCTTCTGTGGCTTCTGTGGCTTCTTCAGCTTCTGTGGCTTCTTCAGCTTCTGTGACTTCTTCAGCTTCTGTGGCTTCTGTAGCTTCTGTACTGTAGCTTCTGTAGCTTCTGTAGCTTCTTTAGCTTCTGTGGCTTCTGTAGCTTCTGTAGCTTCTGTGGCTTCTGTGGCTTCTTCAGCTTCTGTGGCTTCTTCAGCTTCTGTGACTTCTTCAGCTTCTGTGGCTTCTGTGGCTTCTGTGGCTTCTTTAGCTTCTGTGACTTCTGTGGCTTCTTTAGCTTCTGTGACTTCTTCAGCTTCTGTGGCTTCTGTGGCTTCTGTGGCTTCTTCAGCTTCTGTGGCTTCTTCAGCTTCTGTGGCTTCTTCAGCTTCTGTGGCTTCTTCAGCATCTGTGACTTATTCAGCTTCTGTAGCTTCTGTGGCTTCTTTAGCTTCTGTAGCTTCTTTAGATTCTGTGGCTTCTTTAGCTTCTTTAGCTTCTGTGGCTTCTGTAGATTCTGTGGCTTCTGTAGCTTCTGTGGCTTCTGTAGCTTCTGTGGCTTCTTCAGCTTCTGTGGCTTCTGTAGCTTCTGTACTGTAGCTTCTGTAGCTTCTGTAGCTTCTTTAGCTTCTGTGGCTTCTGTAGCTTCTGTAGATTCTGTAGCTTCTGTAGCTTCTGTAGCTTCTGTAGCTTCTTTAGCTTCTGTGGCTTCTTTAGCTTCTGTGGCTTCTGTGGCTTCTTCAGCTTCTGTGGCTTCTGTGGCTTCTTTAGCTTCTGTGACTTCTGTGGGTTCTTTAGCTTCTGTGACTTCTTCAGATTCTGTGGCTTCTGTGGCTTCTGTGGCTTCTTCAGCTTCTGTGGCTTCTTCAGCTTCTGTGGCTTCTTCAGCTTCTGTGGCTTCTTCAGCATCTGTGACTTCTTCAGCTTCTGTGGCTTCTGTGGCTTCTTCAGCTTCTGTGGCTTCTTCAGCTTCTGTGACTTCTTCAGCTTCTGTGGCTTCTGTAGCTTCTGTACTGTAGCTTCTGTAGCTTCTGTAGCTTCTTTAGCTTCTGTGGCTTCTGTAGCTTCTGTAGCTTCTGTGGCTTCTGTGGCTTCTTCAGCTTCTGTGGCTTCTTCAGCTTCTGTGACTTCTTCAGCTTCTGTGGCTTCTGTGGCTTCTGTGGCTTCTTCAGCTTCTGTGGCTTCTTCAGCTTCTGTGGCTTCTGTGGCTTCTTTAGCTTCTGTGACTTCTGTGGCTTCTTTAGCTTCTGTGACTTCTTCAGCTTCTGTGGCTTCTGTGGCTTCTGTGGCTTCTTCAGCTTCTGTGGCTTCTTTAGCTTCTGTAGCTTCTTTAGCTTCTGTAGCTTCTGTGGCTTCTGTGGCTTCTGTGGCTTCTTCAGCTTCTGTGGCTTCTTCAGCTTCTGTGGCTTCTTCAGCTTCTGTGGCTTCTTCAGCATCTGTGACTTCTTCAGCTTCTTTAGCTTCTGTGGCTTCTGTAGATTCTGTGGCTTCTGTAGCTTCTGTGGCTTCTGTAGCTTCTGTGGCTTCTTCAGCTTCTGTGGCTTCTGTAGCTTCTGTACTGTAGCTTCTGTAGCTTCTGTAGCTTCTTTAGCTTCTGTGGCTTCTGTAGCTTCTGTAGCTTCTGTAGATTCTGTAGCTTCTGTAGCTTCTGTAGCTTCTGTAGCTTCTTTAGCTTCTGTGGCTTCTTTAGCTTCTGTGGCTTCTGTGGCTTCTTCAGCTTCTGTGGCTTCTGTGGCTTCTTTAGCTTCTGTGACTTCTGTGGGTTCTTTAGCTTCTGTGGCTTCTTCAGCATCTGTGACTTCTTCAGCTTCTGTGGCTTCTGTGGCTTCTTCAGCTTCTGTGGCTTCTTCAGCTTCTGTGACTTCTTCAGCTTCTGTGGCTTCTGTAGCTTCTGTACTGTAGCTTCTGTAGCTTCTGTAGCTTCTTTAGCTTCTGTGGCTTCTGTAGCTTCTGTAGCTTCTGTGGCTTCTGTGGCTTCTTCAGCTTCTGTGGCTTCTTCAGCTTCTGTGACTTCTTCAGCTTCTGTGGCTTCTGTGGCTTCTTTAGCTTCTGTGACTTCTGTGGCTTCTTTAGCTTCTGTGACTTCTTCAGCTTCTGTGGCTTCTGTGGCTTCTGTGGCTTCTTCAGCTTCTGTGGCTTCTTCAGCTTCTGTGGCTTCTTCAGCTTCTGTGGCTTCTTCAGCATCTGTGACTTCTTCAGCTTCTGTGGCTTCTGTGGCTTCTTCAGCTTCTGTGGCTTCTTCAGCTTCTGTGACTTCTTCAGCTTCTGTGGCTTCTGTGGCTTCTGTGGCTTCTTTAGCTTCTGTGACTTCTGTGGCTTCTTTAGCTTCTGTGACTTCTTCAGCTTCTGTGGCTTCTGTGGCTTCTGTGGCTTCTTCAGCTTCTGTGGCTTCTTCAGCTTCTGTGGCTTCTTCAGCTTCTGTGGCTTCTTCAGCATCTGTGACTTCTTCAGCTTCTGTGGCTTCTGTGGCTTCTTCAGCTTCTGTGGCTTCTTCAGCTTCTGTGACTTCTTCAGCTTCTGTGGCTTCTGTAGCTTCTGTACTGTAGCTTCTGTAGCTTCTGTAGCTTCTTTAGCCTCTGTGGCTTCTGTAGCTTCTGTTGCTTCTGTGGCTTCTGTGGCTTCTTCAGCTTCTGTGGCTTCTTCAGCTTCTGTGACTTCTTCAGCTTCTGTGGCTTCTGTGGCTTCTGTGGCTTCTTTAGCTTCTGTGACTTCTGTGGCTTCTTTAGCTTCTGTGACTTCTTCAGCTTCTGTGGCTTCTGTGGCTTCTGTGGCTTCTTCAGCTTCTGTGGCTTCTTCAGCTTCTGTGGCTTCTTCAGCTTCTGTGGCTTCTTCAGCTTCTGTGGCTTCTTCAGCTTCTGTGGCTTCTTCAGCATCTGTGACTTCTTCAGCTTCTGTAGCTTCTGTGGCTTCTTCAGCTTCTGTAGCTTCTGTGGCTTCTTTAGCTTCTGTGGCTTCTGTGGCTTCTTCAGCTTCTGTGGCTTCTTCAGCTTCTGTAGCTTCTGTGGCTTCTTCAGCTTCTGTAGCTTCTGTGGCTTCTTTAGCTTCTGTGGTTTCTGTGGTTTCTTTGAGTTCAGTATTTTTACTACCCCAGGGTCAACATAGAGTATTGATAGACTATAGACATGATTGTTTATTCTATGTATTTCTGCGGCTCTTGATACATGTAACTGATTCTGACTCAGGTTTTAGAATCTTATAAGAAGAATGAGCAGAATGAACAGTAGCTGCAGTAACAAAAGAATAACCTGCAGAACCTGTAACACATTACTATATAATATGGTGTGATACAGAAACACACACACACACACACACAGAGACACACACAAACACACACAGAGACACACACAGACACACACACAGAGACACACACACACACACAGAGACACACACACACACTCACACACACAGAGACACACACACGCACAGACACACACACAGAGAGACACACACACACAGAGACACACACACACACTCACACACACAGAGACACACACACGCACAGACACACACACACAGAGAGACACACACACACAGAGACACACACACACACACACAGACACACACACACACACACACACACACACAGACACACACATACACGTTTTTGTTACCTGGTGGGTCCCTTTGACAGGGCCGTTCAGAATGGGACCCATAGACATAATCTTTTTTTACTGGGACTACTTTAAGTAATACAAAACAGTCAATAGAAACCAAACAACTATTTTAAAGGAATTTTATTTTAGATTTTGTTTTCGAATTGCAGTGATTCTATTTTTGACATAGAATTTAATGCCACTCCATGTCCGATGTCTAAGGTCATCTGGGGAGGCATTAATGCAGGCCAGGCAGTGAGACTTCCCAGGGACCTTTCCAGTCTGTATGAAAGGTGTCATGGTCTTCTCCACAGCCTTCACCTCAGATGCAGACCATGGCTTTCTTACACGTTCTAGGGAGAGAAATAAAAATATATTAGCAATATACACTCCCAGGGTTAGGACCAAGCAGCCTGGCTGTAATCCCCCACCTGGTACACTTACCAGAAGGGGCACTGCCACTACCATGGGGTGCATCTGGATGAATGGTTGAAGGTTCTCCGCTTGAAGTTTCTTTTAGCCCGTCCGTTTGTGAGAGGATCTCTACTGCTCTCCCTGTCGCACAGAAAATAAAAATACAAGTGGCCTTTAGGGGAAAAAAATCATACATATTTTAATAATATCAAGAATTACCTTCAGGCTCAATTTGTATCTGGTCGAGGCTCTTTCCTTTGAATTCCGTCACTCTTCCCTGCTCCATGGCCATCAACACTTTGCTGATTTTGGCCAGCTCCAGTGTCCCCTCTGGTAGTCTGTAATATTGCCTGTGGATGCGAATGTCATGGCCGAGGAAGTTGGCTAGTATGTCCATCTCATTCTCTTTCATATTGAGAACTGTAGACATAGTAGCTATGTGCTTTCTAAGTTTGGTTGAGGATAGCATCTCTGGATGCACCGCACCACATTCTTTGACTACCTGGCGTAGGGAGTCTGATCCCCTGATGTGGGTGTCTGCGCCCGGGCGGGAAAAGAAGTATGGGTTATGGTCAGAGATGGAACAGGCCCTTCTGTTCTCCACCAGCACCTCCATCGAAGCAATCATTTCAGGAGTCAAAAGAACCGGCACTTTCCGACTTCTTTTCCCTTTAATTTCAATGCGTTGAAAATGCTGACACAGCTTTTTCTCAAGTTGGGACAGTCCCAGAGCAATGTCAGAATGGATCCCAGTCTTACTTCTTAAGGTAAAGGCTGTCAGTGGCATCTTTGAAACCTCACCTTCCCTTCTTCGATTGAAAATGATGACCTCACAAAGAGTCAAAACTGCCAGTTTAGACCAATGCTTAGACGTTGGCTCACTTATTAGGGTTTGCACATATTCAGGTCGACATACCTCAATATGTGCATGCATGGCTCTAACGTCCTCAGTCAGAGGGAGCAGGTCCGGAGTGTTCCACTTGGCTTGCCGGAGGGTCTGTAGGGCAGCAGAAGAAACACAGACGTCCCACCTCTTCTCAAAAAGCAGCCGGCTTCGTTGGAGGTTTTTAATAAATAGTTCATCAACACAATGCTCCATTTTTGAGTCACATTCAAGAATATCTGCTAGCTTTCTGAGGCTATGGCCGAGTTTGAGGGCCAAGGATGGAGTCTTGTATTGATTTGTTTCCTCATCATATCCAGCCACAGACCTGACTGCATCAATCACATGGTTAAAGTTGGAAGGAATAAAGAAATCCTTAATTGTTTTCAGTTTCCCTGCGGTTTTTGCTTCGTTAATTAACCTACCGACTTCTCTCATTTTCTGCCTAATGTAATCATGCTTAGTCTTATCATGCCCGTGTTTTAAGTACAGGTGCTCTCCGAGTCTCAGAATCCCCTTTTCTGCTTTGACAACACCCGTGACCTCATCCTGATGCATTGCCGAAATTAAAGACCACAGCTTTTTGCTGATGCCCTCCGGTACAGGCTGGGCTAGGGAGCAGAGGGACTGGACCCTACTTCTACCTGGTTTAGCCTGGGCATCTTTCTGTGAAAGCCGGCACCTGGCCACATGCCTCCACAGCGACTTTCGCTTAAGCAATGCCCCACAGTCTATACAGTGCAAAAACTCACTGGATTTAACTGGGGAATTTGGCTGTTTAGCTGGGACTAAAGTTCCAATGCCGGCCTTTAAAACCTCAAAATTGTGCTCACGGTTTCCACTATTCCTGATCAAATCAAACTGAAGTTTACGTGCTTTAGATTTCACAGGTAGAGCCAATGCTCTGGCTACGTCACTTTCATTTCCATGTTTTCTAGTCAAATGACGGGACATTTTGTGGCAGGACATTGAACAGTAGAGGCAGAAGTGTCTCTTGCTGTAAACTCGCCCCCCATTTTTCTTCTTTTGCAGCTGCATGATAACAATCTTATTTGCCTTTGGTTCGTCACTTTCCGAGTCTTGAAGAAAAGTGTTTTTGATTTTTCTTTTTCCATACTTTTTTACAGGTTTCTTCTTGACAGTTAAATCGTCAGAATCTGAGTCGACTTCATCAATTAGGGACTCTTGACTAAGCTGCACAAACAACAAATAATTTGTAATCATTCTATATAACAATTTGAAGTCATGACTTGTAGTCAGCACTTACCAGTGGTTTGTAAGCGTGCGCTTCAGTGTGCTCCTCCATGATTTCTTGCAGCCTAATGAACCACACACTTGCACCTTTTTCTAGCCTGACACCTGATGTCATTTCCTCTGTTGTGCTGCTCCATGATTGGCTCCAGCCTGCTGGACTGAAATTGCCCCAGTGTGCCCCTCCTTGATATCCCGCAACCCACCACCAGGGTTCCGACACATAACACACTTTTTTCAGGAAAGTAAACCTCCAGGGGTCCTTTCCATATTTTTACAGAGACTGCATAAGGACCGTTAGAAAAGCATTACCCATTGATTATTAAGCTTGGACCAGTGGGGTCCGGTGTTCGGGCCCCACCACGTAAAACCAGTCCCCATGACGTGAGTGGAATCTCAGGTTATGGAACCCACCAGGAGTTGAAAACAAGTGCACACACACACACAGAGACACACACACACACACACACACAGAGACACACACACACACACACACACACACACACACACACAGACACACACACGCACAGACACACACACACATGCACAGACACACAGACACAGAGACACACACACACACACACACACACACATGCACAGACACACACATGCACAGACACACATGCACAGACACACATGCACAGACACACACACACACATGCACAGACACACACACACAGACACACACACATGCACAGACACACACACACACACATGCACAGACACACACACACAGACACACACACACACACATGCACAGACACACACACACACACATGCACAGACACGGAGACACAAACACAGAGAGGGTGTGAGAATGTAAAAATGTTTTGTAAATTGTGTATTATTTGCATTAATCAAAGCAAATACCTCCATCACAGGTGAATGTTCATTGTAAAGAGACAAGCCCAAAATTAATCAATATTTTTGTCTGTATTTCTGATAAAGGACAGTGCCCATTGATTAACATTTGTTTAATATTTAAACCGGTTTTACTAGAGTTATCATAGGTGCTTTATATAACTTTATTAATGGAGGAAAAACACCACCTGTGTCTGACAGCTGACCTGGTATGGAAGATTTTATGTGTCGTCAGATTTTGAATTTTTTTTGCTTGAATTTTTCCGTTTGCAATTTTTAACCCTGAAAAAGCAAGTTTGAATATTTTTATCTTTACTTTTCAGTCACTAAAAATTCCGTTTACAAATTTAAATGTCATTAAAATTTCAAAATGACATATTCACCCTCAAAATATTCAATATATTTTTTTTTTCAATGTAAAAATACAGACGGATTATTTGTTCCATCAGAAATTGAATTTTAAATGGACCTGAATTCATCTATTTGAATGTTTTTAACATCTTGAATATTTTTTTTCTGTGAATTTCAGTCACTGATTATCAATTTCCATCCATCCATTTTCTTCCCTTTAATCCATTTCTGGGTCAGGGGGGTGGCAATCAGAGATGCCACCCAAGTCTCATAGCACCAGCCCCTCACTGACCCTCTGCAGGTGGTGAGTCCACAGGAGGACGGCTGCTCTCTGAGTGTGAGCATAGCCTTGATCTTTCAGTGGGGGCTTTGGGCAAAGTGGGGTTAAGTGTCTTGCCCAAGGACACAACAACAGCAGTCATCAGTGAGAGTCGGTGGAGAAGGTGTAGAGGTGGGAATTGAACCCACAACCTTCTGGCCTTAAGGCCAATGCTCTACCAACTGAGCTACTGTTTTTTTCTCGTTGAATTTTGACTGTTGAATTTAACATTATGAAATTGATAATCAGTGACTGAAATTCACAGAAAAAATATTCAAGATGTTAAAAACATTCAAATACATGAATTCGGGTCCATTTAAAATTCAATTTCTGATGGAACAAATAATCCTTTTTTTTTTTTCATTGAAAAAAAAAAATGAATATTTTGAGGGTGAATATGTCATTTTGAAATTTTAATCACATTGAAATTTGTAAACTGCATTTTTAGTGACTGAAATGTAAAAGATAAAAATATTCAAACTTGCTTTTTCAGGGTTAAAAATTTCAAACTGAAGAATTCAAGCTAAAAAAAATTCAAAATCTGATGACACAAAAAATCTTCCATACCAGGTTTCTTATCAGATATTGATTAGTAAAAAGAGCAGTCACTATGACGGCTTTTAGAAGTGTAATTCGTCAGCTTATGTATTTCTTTGATCTTCATAATATTGTGACTCTTTCTGTATCTGTATGTAACAGATTCTTTGTAGTTATCTATATACATAATTTAAGGAAATATGTATTAATTATAATGTGAGTAGTTATACCTTTGAATCTCAGATCCGTCATGTAAATGCAAACGTAACCTTTTTCCGTCGGTTGGCCAAGTTTAAGTTGTAAATAAATAAATAAAAATGACGAAAAAATTTAAAAATACAAAAACATTTGAACTGATAAATTAATTAGCTTTTACTACATAATTGTTCATCTATATTAACTCTATATTAATATATATTTATTTTTTATTTTTATTTTTATTTATTTATTTTTATCGATCGAAACATGAACCAGGAAGCGGTCACGCTGACGTCACCACGCAGCAGCAGCTCCGTCTCTGACATGAAGAAGTTTGCTCAGTAAAGCAGTGGATTTAAGTTTCCCCGCGGCTGCTCCGGGCTCAGGTAAGCGTTTTTGGGTTTCGGTGTTATCTGTACGAACATATTTACTCTGTTAGTCACGTGAATTTACCGCGTTTTATCTGACTTTTCACGCTTTTTAAGTCTACGTTACTTACGCCGTGTTTACAAAGGTGTCCATTCATGACATGTGTTTGTGCTTATGTGGCAGTGCAGAGCTGGCAGGACCTAAGCAAAGAGCACACACTCACTCTGAAAGTATTACTAATAATAAGGGTTAAATTCTGTCTAAATAAGTCACACAAAAATAAAAATAAACTCCAAACAAACATATTGAATCCAGAAACAAGGGGTGGAAACTCAGATCCAGAAAAAATCCGGACTAGAGCCCATCAGTGAAGCTGTAAAGTCTGAAGCAAAGCCAATTCTCTTTAAAGTTGGACTAAAAAAAACTTGGGTAAAATGTTGGTGTTCTAAGATTATGCAGGAATAGTAGCCCAGCAGCTTCTCATCTGGTTTTAGCAATAGTTTCCCAGGCAGGAGGCCAGTCCCTGTGCTCCTCAGAGTCCCAGCAGGAGTCCAGTCCCTGTGCTCCTCAGAGTCCAGCAGGAGTCCAGACCCTGTGCTCCTCAGAGTCCCAGCAGGAGTCCAGTCCCTGTGCTCCTCTCCCCCTCAGAGTCACAGCAGGAGGCCAGTCCCTGTGCTCCTCAGAGTCCCAGCAGGAGTCCAGTCCTGTGCTCCCTCAGAAGTCCCAGCAAGGAGGCCAGTCCCTGTGCTCCTCAGAGTCCCAGCAGGAGTCCAGTCCCTGTGCTCCTCAGAGTCCCAGCAGGAGTTCCAGTCCCTGTGCTCCTCCTCCCAGCGAGTCCTGTGCTCCTCAGAGTCCCAGCAGGAGTCCAGTCCCTGTGTCCTCAGAGTCCGGGCCTGGTTCCTTGGGACTAACATGAGAGACTTGTAACAAGCAGAGCTGTTTTTTAATGACACACACACCGATATTCTGTTCTTCCTGAGCTTCCAGAGCAGATAGGTACGACCAGGCCACGGTGAGACACCCACCTGCAACTTAATCAGAATAGTGTCAGATTGTACAACAACCACATGCTGTCCCAGAGCCTCATGCTAAGCACCGATGTAAACATACAACTATATATGTCCTGCACTAGAATTTACAGGATTACACTTTACTTCTTTATTATGCTAAAGATAGAGATGTTATTTTACTTTTGTATGGTTATTTTTCACTTATCTTGTGCTAAAGCAGTAAAGAATCTCTTCCTCTGGATCTTTAAAACTAACTTGCATATGTGTCTCACAGAAGCAGCAGAAAAAACTCCCCTCTTTTGTCGTAAATTATCGTGAGGGCTGTGGGCAGCGACAATAATCTGTGTTTTAAAGCGTCCTTATGTGAGTGGTTACATCTTGCAGGCAGTGGGACAAGTCCCTGACTAGAACCAGGAAGTACCATCACATTAGTCCGGACTAGAACCAGGAAGTACCATCACATTAGTCCGGACTAGAACCAGGAAGTACCATCACATTAGTCCGGACTAGAACCAGGAAGTACCATCACATTAGTCCGGACTAGAACCAGGAAGTACCATCACATTAGTCCGGACCTAGAACCAGGAAGTACCATCACATTAGTCCTAGAACTAGAACCATTAGAGGAAGTACCAGGAAGTACCATCACATTAGTCCCGGACTAGAACCAGGAAGTACATCACATTAGTCCGGACTAGAACCAGGAAGTACCATCACATTAGTCCGGACTAGAACCAGGAAGTACCATCACATTAGTCCTGACTAGAACCAGGAAGTACCATCACATTAGTCCGGACTAGAACCAGGAAGTACCATCACATTAGTCCTGACTAGAACCAGGAAGTACCATCACATTAGTCCGGACTAGAACCAGGAAGTACCATCACATTAGTCCTGACTAGAACCAGGAAGTACCATCACATTAGTCCGGACTAGAACCAGAAGTACCATCACATTAGTCCGGACTAGAACCAGGAAGTACCATCACATTAGTCCGGACTAGAACCAGGAAGTACCATCACATTAGTCCGGACTAGAACCAGGAAGTACCATCACATTAGTCCGGACTAGAACCAGGAAGTACCATCACATTAGTCCTGACTAGAACCAGGAAGTACCATCACATTAGTCCGGACTAGAACCAGGAAGTACCATCACATTAGTCCTGACTAGAACCAGGAAGTACCATCACATTAGTCCTGACTAGAACCAGGAAGTACATCACATTAGTCCCCGGACTAGAACCAGGAAGTACCATCACATTAGTCCTGACTAGAACCAGGAAGTACATCACATTAGTCCTGACTAGAACCAGGAAGTACCATCACATTAGTCCCGGACTAGAACCAGGAAGTACCATCACATTAGTCCGGACTAGAACCAGGAAGTACATCACATTAGTCCGACTAGAACCAGGAAGTACCATCACATTAGTCCGGACTAGAACCAGGAAGTACCATCACATTAGTCCGGACTAGAACCAGGAAGTACCATCACATTAGTCCGGACTAGAACCAGGAAGTACCATCACATTAGTCCGGACTAGAACCAGGAAGTACCATCACATTAGTCCCGGACTAGAAAACCAGGAAGTACCATCACATTAGTCCGGACTAGAACCAGGAAGTACCATCACATTAGTCCGGACTAGAACCAGGAAGTACATCACATTAGTCCGGACTAGAACCAGGAAGTACCATCACATTAGTCCTGACTAGAACCAGGAAGTACCATCACATTAGTCCGGACTAGAACCAGGAAGTACCATCACATTAGTCCGACTAGAACCAGGAAGTACCATCACATTAGTCCGGACTAGAACCAGAAGGACATCACATACACTGAACCATACATCACATTAGTCCGGACTAGAACCAGGAAGTACCATCACATTAGTCCGGACTAGAACCAGGAAGTACCATCACATTAGTCCTGACTAGAACCAGGAAGTACCATCACATTAGTCCGGACTAGAACCAGGAAGTACCATCACATTAGTCCGGACTAGAACCAGGAAGTACATCACATTAGTCCTGACTAGAACCAGGAAGTACCATCACATTAGTCCTGACTAGAACCAGGAAGTACCATCACATTAGTCCTGACTAGAACCAGGAAGTACCATCACATTAGTCCGGACTAGAACCAGGAAGTACCATCACATTAGTCCTGACTAGAACCAGGAAGTACCATCACATTAGTCCTGACTAGAACCAGGAAGTACCATCACATTAGTCCGGACTAGAACCAGGAAGTACCATCACATTAGTCCTGACTAGAACCAGGAAGTACATCACATTAGTCCGGACTAGAACCAGGAAGTACCATCACATTAGTCCAGACTAAACCAGAAGTACCATCACATTATGTCCGGACTAGAACCAGGAAGTACCATCACATTAGTCCAGACTAGAACCAGGAAGTACCATCACATTAGTCCTGACTAGAACCAGGAAGTACCATCACATTAGTCCACTAGAACCAGGAAGTACCATCACATTAGTCCGGACTAGAACCAGGAAGTACCATCACATTAGTCCTGACTAGAACCAGGAAGTACCATCACATTAGTCCAGACTAGAACCAGGAAGTACCATCACATTAGTCCGGACTAGAACCAGGAAGTACCACACATTAGTCCTGACTAGAACCAGGAAGTACCATCACATTAGTCCTGACTAGAACCAGGAAGTACATCACATAGTCCAGACTAGAACCAGGAAGTACCATCACATTAGTCAGACTAGAACCAGGAAGTACCATCACATTAGTCCTGACTAGAACCAGGAAGATACCATCACATTAGTCCTGACTAGAACCAGGAAGTACCATCACATTAGTCCGGACTAGAACCAGGAAGTACCATCACATTAGTCCAGACTAGAACCAGGAAGTACCATCACATTAGTCCGGACTAGAACCAGGAAGTACCATCACATTAGTCCTGACTAGAACCAGGAAGTACCATCACATTAGTCCAGACTAGAACCAGGAAGTACCATCACATTAGTCCAGACTAGAACCAGGAAGTACCATCACATTAGTCCAGACTAGAACCAGGAAGTACCATCACATTAGTCCAGACTAGAACCAGGAAGTACCATCACATTAGTCCTGACTAGAACCAGGAAGTACCATCACATTAGTCCAGACTAGAACCAGGAAGTACCATCACATTAGTCCGGACTAGAACCAGGAAGTACCATCACATTAGTCCAGACTAGAACCAGGAAGTACCATCACATTAGTCCGGACTAGAACCAGGAAGTACCATCACATTAGTCCAGACTAGAACCAGGAAGTACCATCACATTAGTCCTGACTAGAACCAGGAAGTACCATCACATTAGTCCAGACTAGAACCAGGAAGTACCATCACATTAGTCCAGACTAGAACCAGGAAGTACCATCACATTAGTCCTGACTAGAACCAGGAAGTACCATCACATTAGTCCTGACTAGAACCAGGAAGTACCATCACATTAGTCCGGACTAGAACCAGGAAGTACCATCACATTAGTCCGGACTAGAACCAGGAAGTACCATCACATTAGTCCAGACTAGAACCAGGAAGTACCATCACATTAGTCCGACTAGAACCAGGAAGTACCATCACATTAGTCCAGACTAGAACCAGGAAGTACCATCACATTAGTCCAGACTAGAACCAGGAAGTACCATCACATTAGTCCGGACTAGAACCAGGAAGTACCATCACATTAGTCCAGACTAGAACCAGGAAGTACCATCACATTAGTCCAGACTAGAACCAGGAAGTACCATCACATTAGTCCTGACTAGAACCAGGAAGTACCATCACATTAGTCCAGACTAGAACCAGGAAGTACCATCACATTAGTCCAGACTAGAACCAGGAAGTACCATCACATTAGTCCTGACTAGAACCAGGAAGTACCATCACATTAGTCCTGACTAGAACCAGGAAGTACCATCACATTAGTCCAGACTAGAACCAGGAAGTACCATCACATTAGTCCGGACTAGAACCAGGAAGTACCATCACATTAGTCCGACTAGAACCAGGAAGTACCATCACATTAGTCCGACTAGAACCAGGAAGTACCATCACATTAGTAGAACCAGGAAGTACCATCACATTAGTCCAGACTAGAACCAGGAAGTACCATCACATTAGTCCAGACTAGAACCAGGAAGTACCATCACATTAGTCCAGACTAGAACCAGGAAGTACCATCACATTAGTCCAGACTAGAACCAGGAAGTACCATCACATTAGTCCAGACTAGAACCAGGAAGTACCATCACATTAGTCCGACTAGAACCAGGAAGTACCATCACATTAGTCCAGACTAGAACCAGGAAGTACCATCACATTAGTCCAGACTAGAACCAGGAAGTACCATCACATTAGTCCAGACTAGAACCAGGAAGTACCATCACATTAGTCCGAAGACTCACAGAACCAGGAAGTACCATCACATTAGTCCAGACTAGAACCAGGAAGTACCATCACATTAGTCCAGACTAGAACCAGGAAGTACCATCACATTAGTCCAGACTAGAACCAGGAAGTACCATCACATTAGTCCGACTAGAACCAGGAAGTACCATCACATTAGTCCGACTAGAACCAGGAAGTACCATCACATTAGTCCAGACACTAGAACCAGGAAGTACCATCACATTAGTCCGACTAGAACCAGGAAGTACCATCACATTAGTCCTGACTAGAACCAGGAAGTACCATCACATTAGTCCAGACTAGAACCAGGAAGTACCATCACATTAGTCCAGACTAGAACCAGGAAGTACCATCACATTAGTCCAGACTAGAACCAGGAAGTACCATCACATTAGTCCGACTAGAACCAGGAAGTACCATCACATTAGTCCAGACTAGAACCAGGAAGTACCATCACATTAGTCCGGACTAGAACCAGGAAGTACCATCACATTAGTCCGACTAGAACCAGGAAGTACCATCACATTAGTCCGGACTAGAACCAGGAAGTACCATCACATTAGTCCGACTAGAACCAGGAAGTACCATCACATTAGTCCAGACTAGAACCAGGAAGTACCATCACATTAGTCCGACTAGAACCAGGAAGTACCATCACATTAGTCCGATAGAACCAGGAAGTACCATCACATTAGTCCGGACTAGAACCAGGAAGTACCATCACATTAGTCCGACTAGAACCAGGAAGTACCATCACATTAGTCCGACTAGAACCAGGAAGTACCATCACATTAGTCCGACTAGAACCAGGAAGTACCATCACATTAGTCCAGACTAGAACCAGGAAGTACCATCACATTAGTCCGACTAGAACCAGGAAGTACCATCACATTAGTCCGACTAGAACCAGGAAGTACCATCACATTAGTCCGACTAGAACCAGGAAGTACCATCACATTAGTCGACTAGAACCAGGAAGTACCATCACATTAGTCCAGACTAGAACCAGGAAGTACCATCACATTAGTCCGACTAGAACCAGGAAGTACCATCACATTAGTCCAGACTAGAACCAGGAAGTACCATCACATTAGTCCGACTAGAACCAGGAAGTACCATCACATTAGTCCGACTAGAACCAGGAAGTACCATCACATTAGTCCAGACTAGAACCAGGAAGTACCATCACATTAGTCCAGACTAGAACCAGGAAGTACCATCACATTAGTCCAGACTAGAAACAGAAGTACCATCACATTAGTCCAGACTAGAACCAGGAAGTACCATCACATTAGTCCAGACTAGAACCAGGAAGTACCATCACATTAGTCCGACTAGAACCAGGAAGTACCATCACATTAGTCCAGACTAGAACCAGGAAGTACCATCACATTAGTCCAGACTAGAACCAGGAAGTACCATCACATTAGTCCAGACTAGAACCAGGAAGTACCATCACATTAGTCCGACTAGAACCAGGAAGTACCATCACATTAGTCCAGACTAGAACCAGGAAGTACCATCACATTAGTCCAGACTAGAACCAGGAAGTACCATCACATTAGTCCAGACTAGAACCAGGAAGTACCATCACATTAGTCCAGACTAGAACCAGGAAGTACCATCACATTAGTCCAGACTAGAACCAGGAAGTACCATCACATTAGTCCAGACTAGAACCAGGAAGTACCATCACATTAGTCCGGACTAGAACCAGGAAGTACCATCACATTAGTCCAGACTAGAACCAGGAAGTACCATCACATTAGTCCAGACTAGAACCAGGAAGTACCATCACATTAGTCCAGACTAGAACCAGGAAGTACCATCACATTAGTCCAGACTAGAACCAGGAAGTACCATCACATTAGTCCAGACTAGAACCAGGAAGTACCATCACATTAGTCCAGACTAGAACCAGGAAGTACCATCACATTAGTCCAGACTAGAACCAGGAAGTACCATCACATTAGTCCAGACTAGAACCAGGAAGTACCATCACATTAGTCCAGACTAGAACCAGGAAGTACCATCACATTAGTCCAGACTAGAACCAGGAAGTACCATCACATTAGTCCAGACTAGAACCAGGAAGTACCATCACATTAGTCCAGACTAGAACCAGGAAGTACCATCACATTAGTCCAGACTAGAACCAGGAAGTACCATCACATTAGTCCAGACTAGAACCAGGAAGTACCATCACATTAGTCCAGACTAGAACCAGGAAGTACCATCACATTAGTCCAGACTAGAACCAGGAAGTACCATCACATTAGTCCAGACTAGAACCAGGAAGTACCATCACATTAGTCCAGACTAGAACCAGGAAGTACCATCACATTAGTCCAGACTAGAACCAGGAAGTACCATCACATTAGTCCAGACTAGAACCAGGAAGTACCATCACATTAGTCCAGACTAGAACCAGGAAGTACCATCACATTAGTCCAGACTAGAACCAGGAAGTACCATCACATTAGTCCAGACTAGAACCAGGAAGTACCATCACATTAGTCCAGACTAGAACCAGGAAGTACCATCACATTAGTCCAGACTAGAACCAGGAAGTACCATCACATTAGTCCGACTAGAACCAGGAAGTACCATCACATTAGTCCGACTAGAACCAGGAAGTACCATCACATTAGTCCAGACTAGAACCAGGAAGTACCATCACATTAGTCCGACTAGAACCAGGAAGTACCATCACATTAGTCCAGACTAGAACCAGGAAGTACCATCACATTAGTCCAGACTAGAACCAGGAAGTACCATCACATTAGTCCAGACTAGAACCAGGAAGTACCATCACATTAGTCCAGACTAGAACCAGGAAGTACCATCACATTAGTCCAGACTAGAACCAGGAAGTACCATCACATTAGTCCAGACTAGAACCAGGAAGTACCATCACATTAGTCCAGACTAGAACCAGGAAGTACCATCACATTAGTCCGACTAGAACCAGGAAGTACCATCACATTAGTCCGACTAGAACCAGGAAGTACCATCACATTAGTCCAGACTAGAACCAGGAAGTACCATCACATTAGTCCAGACTAGAACCAGGAAGTACCATCACATTAGTCCAGACTAGAACCAGGAAGTACCATCACATTAGTCCCAGACTAGAACCAGGAAGTACCATCACATTAGTCCAGACTAGAACCAGGAAGTACCATCACATTAGTCCAGACTAGAACCAGGAAGTACCATCACATTAGTCCAGACTAGAACCAGGAAGTACCATCACATTAGTCCCTGACTAGAACCAGGAAGTACCATCACATTAGTCCAGACTAGAACCAGGAAGTACCATCACATTAGTCCAGACTAGAACCAGGAAGTACCATCACATTAGTCCAGACTAGAACCAGGAAGTACCATCACATTAGTCCAGACTAGAACCAGGAAGTACCATACCACATTAGTCCAGACTAGAACCAGGAAGTACCATCACATTAGTCCAGACTAGAACCAGGAAGTACCATCACATTAGTCCAGACTAGAACCAGGAAGTACCATCACATTAGTCCAGACTAGAACCAGGAAGTACCATCACATTAGTCCAGACTAGAACCAGGAAGTACCATCACATTAGTCCTGACTAGAACCAGGAAGTACCATCACATTAGTCCGACTAGAACCAGGAAGTACCATCACATTAGTCCAGACTAGAACCAGGAAGTACCATCACATTAGTCCAGACTAGAACCAGGAAGTACCATCACATTAGTCCGACTAGAACCAGGAAGTACCATCACATTAGTCCAGACTAGAACCAGGAAGTACCATCACATTAGTCCAGACTAGAACCAGGAAGTACCATCACATTAGTCCGGACTAGAACCAGGAAGTACCATCACATTAGTCCGGACTAGAACCAGGAAGTACCATCACATTAGTCCGACTAGAACCAGGAAGTACCATCACATTAGTCCGACTAGAACCAGGAAGTACCATCACATTAGTCCGGACTAGAACCAGGAAGTACCATCACATTAGTCCAGACTAGAACCAGGAAGTACCATCACATTAGTCCGACTAGAACCAGGAAGTACCATCACATTACCGACTAGAACCAGGAAGTACCATCACATTAGTCCAGACTAGAACCAGGAAGTACCATCACATTAGTCCGACTAGAACCAGGAAGTACCATCACATTAGTCCAGACTAGAACCAGGAAGTACCATCACATTAGTCCAGACTAGAACCAGGAAGTACCATCACATTAGTCCTGACTAGAACCAGGAAGTACCATCACATTAGTCCAGACTAGAACCAGGAAGTACCATCACATTAGTCCAGACTAGAACCAGGAAGTACCATCACATTAGTCCAGACTAGAACCAGGAAGTACCATCACATTAGTCCAGACTAGAACCAGGAAGTACCATCACATTAGTCCAGACTAGAACCAGGAAGTACCATCACATTAGTCCAGACTAGAACCAGGAAGTACCATCACATTAGTCCGGACTAGAACCAGGAAGTACCATCACATTAGTCCAGACTAGAACCAGGAAGTACCATCACATTAGTCCAGACTAGAACCAGGAAGTACCATCACATTAGTCCTGACATCCTAGCCGACAGAACCAGAAGTACCATCACATTAGTCCTGACTAGAACCAGGAAGTACCATCACATTAGTCCAGACTAGAACCAGGAAGTACCATCACATTAGTCCAGACTAGAACCAGGAAGTACCATCACATTAGTCCAGACTAGAACCAGGAAGTACCATCACATTAGTCCGGACTAGAACCAGGAAGTACCATCACATTAGTCCAGACTAGAACCAGGAAGTACCATCACATTAGTCCGGACTAGAACCAGGAAGTACCATCACATTAGTCCGGACTAGAACCAGGAAGTACCATCACATTAGTCCGGACTAGAACCAGGAAGTACCATCACATTAGTCCAGACTAGAACCAGGAAGTACCATCACATTAGTCCAGACTAGAACCAGGAAGTACCATCACATTAGTCCAGACTAGAACCAGGAAGTACCATCACATTAGTCCGGACTAGAACCAGGAAGTACCATCACATTAGTCCGGACTAGAACCAGGAAGTACCATCACATTAGTCCTGACTAGAACCAGGAAGTACCATCACATTAGTCCTGACTAGAACCAGGAAGTACCATCACATTAGTCCTGACTAGAACCAGGAAGTACCATCACATTAGTCCAGACTAGAACCAGGAAGTACCATCACATTAGTCCTGACTACAACCAGGAAGTACCATCACATTAGTCCAGACTAGAACCAGGAAGTACCATCACATTAGTCCAGACTAGAACCAGGAAGTACCATCACATTAGTCCAGACTAGAACCAGGAAGTACCATCACATTAGTCCTGACTAGAACCAGGAAGTACCATCACATTTGTCCTGGTCTCAGGTCTCTGTCCTGTGGCTCAGAGTCTTACAAGTCTCTCCATGGTCCACACCAAAATACATCTGTGACATGTTAGAGCCATATCAGCCAAATCTGAGGAGCACAGGGACCTGCTGGGACTATGTTTTCTAGAATGTACCTACAGCTCCATCACAAATAAACGTTCCTATTGCACTAAGTATTGTTCAGCTCCATCATTGGCAGCACCTCCACCAGCCCCGTTAAAAACACGTTTTTAACTGTTTTATCAATGGAAGAATCTGAAGTATTTGTGTCTTTTTTCCCCTGAATCTCTCACTGTCCAGTTACAACTTCCTCAAAACTTCCAACATGTGCAGAGTTGTAGCAGTGACTTGTTCAAACCGGTCGGTAAATCTCTCTTTGATAAACGGACTGTGGACACGGAGACATGGATCTGCAGAGATTAACAAAAGCAGAAGTCACGAGGCCGTTGGTCTTTCCATTGGTCGAGATCCACCGGATTTGATCACTGCCTCTTACGGACACAATGTTTTGAACTTCCATTTGTTGCATGTGTGTAAATTTAAACAACAGGGAAAGACTTGATTTACCAACCATTTAAAAACTATATAATAAAGTCCTGAAGAAATAAGGGGAGGAGAGCAAGTGATGTACGGAGGTGTAGGGCATAGACACTTTCTAACCAACATACCTTCACTTTCACAGTATTGGCAGTTTTAAAATGGCCGCAGGGGCAAGAAAATGGGTCAGCACTAGATCATATACGGCAGCCATTCCCAAACTCAGTAACACCGAGGCCCCCTTAAAAATCTGACGGGTCTGCGTGGCCCCCCCAAAATAATAACCAAGAAGACAACATTAAGAATAGGCTCTTCTGGTTATTTTATTTTGGGGAAATAGCCTCTGCTACAAACATTGTAATACAAAAATGATTACAGTGGATTATTCAAGTCAAATAATGAACACAAATATTTTAATATTACAAACAAAACATTATAAATGTAACATTAAATAATTATATTATTTTTTTTATGACCTCCCGCGGCCCCCCTGCAGTACCCTCGCGGCCCACCAGGGGGCCGCGGACCCCACTTTGGGAGACACTGATATACGGAATCGGAAGTAAATATAACAAACTACCTATTAATGCCTAAACTTAACCAGCCATTCCCATAAAATAACCCCAACCCAGCCTTAACCCTAACCTTAACCATCTTACTCAGACGCCTAAAACTTAACCAGTCACCATTTAAGGACTTATTAGTCTAAAAATAATTTGTAAGTAGGAGTGTTACTTCCGGTTTCGTCTCGATTTCATATATGATCTAGTGCCGACCCAAGAAAATGTCAACGAGAAACTTCGGAGTAGACCGCTTCGTGCTTCGAAGGGACCGAAGGAAAAGCAGTTTGGGCTCGTGGCTCAGAACCCACTGGTGTAGGGTCAGAGAGTGTTTGGGCCTCTGTCTTGTGTAATGGAGACAGTGGAGTTAAGTATTTCATTTGGAAGTTTTTCTTTTAATAACTAAAAGTCCCAAAGCCTCAAACCAATCCAGCATTTATTACATCATCAGAAAATCATTCAAATCAAGACTCATTCTACTCAGAACCTGTTGATGGTCCTCTACTCAGAACCTGTTGATGGTCCTCTACTCAGAACCTGTTGATGGTCCTCTACTCAGAACCTGTTGATGGTCCTCTACTCAGAACCTGTTGATGGTCCTCTACTCAGAACCTGTTGATGGTCCTCTACTCAGAACCTGTTGATGGTCCTCTACTCAGAACCTGTTGATGGTCCTCTACTCAGAACCTGTTGATGGTCCTCTACTCAGAACCTGTTGATGGTCCTCTACTCAGAACCTGTTGATGGTCCTCTACTCAGAACCTGTTGATGGTCCTCCACTCAGAACCTGTTGATGGTCCTCTATCGTAGAACCTGTTGATGGTCCTCTATCGTAGAACCTGTTGATGGTCCTCTACTCAGAACCTGTTGATGGTCCTCTACTCAGAACCTGTTGATGGTCCTCTACTCAGAACCTGTTGATGATCCTCTACTCAGAACCTGTTGATGATCCTCTACTCAGAACCTGTTGATGGTCCTCCACTCAGAACCTGTTGATGATCCTCTACTCAGAACCTGTTGATGGTCCTCTACTCAGAACCTGTTGATGGTCCTCTACTCAGAACCTGTTGATGATCCTCTACTCAGAACCTGTTGATGGTCCTCTATCGTAGAACCTGTTGATGGTCCTCTATCGTAGAACCTGTTGATGATTTTAAGTCCCAACTAAAGACACATTTGTTTGGACAGTCTTTCTCACACCATTGTTCATAGGCCTCTGTGAATGTAAACTGTGTTTTCTGTGTTTGTTTTATCTGACTTGTGTGTGTATTTTGTATTTTAATGTGTGAAGCGCTTTGTGACCCTGGTCTGTGAAAGGCGCTATACAAATAAACTTTACTTACTTAAGACGGTGGACCCTCAACTAGAAACAAAACCCAAATACAGCTTTACAAAGTGTACAGTGCAAGTGACGGAGACAAATGGCAAAATGTTAAAACCAGTGACAGTTATAATTATACAGTAAAAAATAAAATATGAAGTGAGTTTTACAGTAGAATCCCTCCACCACCTGTGCCTCTACATGCTGTGTCGAACCAGGAAGTGACATCATCAATTAAAGAAACCATTCAAACAGTGGGAAACCAGAGAATCACAATCTACACATCTATGTTTTAGTCATATTTGGGTTTTTAGCTGTAATATCGTCTTCTTCGTCATCCATGATTTTGGCGGCAAAATTGCAGAGTGCTTTAACCATAAAAACTCTTTTGGACGGATCTAAGTCTCTTCATACAAAAAATCACACAGTCCCTACTACAGTATACAAAAGTACTGCATACTTTACTACTTCATGTTTGAGACTTAAAATTTTCTTTTAACAGGACGAAACATGTGGTAATTAAAATCTGAGTCTTAATAAAATTATCTTCAAAGTCGTACTAGTATTTAACTGTAAACTCTCGGCACGCTGGGTCGTCATTTCCACTCGATTGGTAAGAAAATTATTAGATAAAAACCGCATCTTCTAAAAAAGGCACTGTTGGTTTTACTGCAGAGAAAACCTGAGGTCGGCAATAATTAAATTAAAACGTCCAAAGTAAGGCCCTTACTGCTGTTTTGTGGCCCTGTCCTGTGCTAATACCAAGTAGCCATTGAGGTACTTCCACAGTGTCAAGCAGCCAACTTCAGCCCCACCCACATAGTCATGCTAAACCTTATAAAGCTAAGAATCTATGGGATATTTGTATACACTTAGACTTAGTCAGTTTTGTGGCTAATGTCCATAAATAGCACCGATAGAGTAATCAATATGGACGTAGTTTATATATAGCCTATTTTAAACTCCAGAACAGCCCAAATTAACATAAGTGTGGGAAACTAAAGTGGTCGGTTTGCTAAAAGGTTTGGACAGCCCTGGACTATGACCTAATCAAAAGTCAAGTACGAGACTGAAAAACGGCTATTTCCAGTTAGTCAAGATAAAAGTTCAAATAATAAAATGGCTTATAAAGAGACTTTGGCTGATGCATGTATAAATATAGATATATTTAAAAACCAGTATGATTGTCTGTTTGAAGCTGAAATACCCAATTTTACAAAGCACCGGTCAAATAAAAAAAAAAAAAGTACAATTGTGATACATGTGTGTGGTAATTGTGAATGAAAAAATAACAATAAGGATGTTGATGCCAGGGCAATTGTGAAATCCAGTTTTAACTAGTCTCTATTCAGACATTTTGGCTTTGTTTAGGATCAAAAGGGAAGAGGCCTCGGGGCAGACCCAGGGGCAGACCCAGGGGCAGACCCAGGGGCAGACCCAGGGGCAGACCCAGGGCCCGTCCAATGTGGAAAGTATGGATAAAGACATGGTCATGATATTATGGTCTGTGATTGGCCAAAGTTACAAGAAAGACTATTTTATAACAAGTCCAAAAAGGAGAAACTTTCTGCCAGCTCTGTGTAAAATGGTTTCTATCTCAAGAAATCTCTATATTGAGATTTCTGGAGATTTTTTGATTTTAGCTATTTCTGGTGATTTCTGGAGATTTGAGATTTTTTTTGATTTTTTAAGATTTCTTGAGATTTCTGGAGATAGATGGAGATGGATAAATAGCTGGAAATACAGAGATGAATGAAGAGAGATCAAGAGATAAATAGCAGAATAATAAATAGAATGATAAATAGAAAGAGACAGAAAGAAAGACAGATATAGATAGTTCGATTAATAAACTGATTGAATAAGACCCCGGTTGTAGATTGTGTGTAAAAGTCGGTAAAAATGTAAATAATTCCATCGTACCAGCCCTTAAAAGTCAAATTGGGTATCTCAGCTTGAGAACGTCCACTTTATGAACAGACTTCTGTGTCGTCGGTAAACATCTAGGTCCACAGCCTCTAGTTCTTAGACTTCATGATTCCCATTGGACACGGGGAGGTTTTGGGCGAAGTCAACCGCGTCGTCGATGGTGAAGAAACCTGTGTCGTTCGGCTGATTTCCCGCAGAGAAACCCCCCCTCTCCAACGCGTCCCGGACGTTAGCGTTGCACTGCGCTAACACCACGCTAACCCCGACCTCCGCGTAGTCTTTGCGCACTTCTTTCAGCGCGTTCACTCCGGCCGTGTCCACAAACTGCACGCCGCTACAATCCAAGACCAAACACGAGGCTTTCGGATTCGCTTCCATCATCAAATTCACAGTCGCCGCTTTTTCTTTATCGTCTTTTCGTGATCCTTTAGCCTCCGCCGCTAGCTTCTTCTTGCTTTCTTTCAAACGTGCCGCCTTTTCCCGCACCGGATCGAGCCCGACGGATTTGTAAAGCGATTTTTTGAACAGGCTCTGGTTGGCGTAGTAAATGGGCGAGGTGTATCGGAAAACCGGGGCGCCGTTGTGCGTTTGGAGGTCGAGATAGTTCGCGCACACCTCGTAGTGCTCGCGGTCCGAAGCGCGCCCCAGCTGCTGCACCGGCGTCCGCTGGGTTCTCGCCAGGACGCAGAAGGCGGAGACCAGGACGCCCACCAGCAGGCCCAGCTCGGTGTTGACCAGAGCGGAGGTCGTCATGGTGACCAGCCAGATGCCGGCGTCGATGCGGTTGACGCGCCACAGCTGCGGAATGTCCAGGAACTTGCGCAGCGCTCCACGGAGGTTCACCACGATGATGACGGCCAAGACACACCTGAGAAGACGGGAGGAAGGAATGTTAAAGGGGAAATATGTACGATTGTCATGTCAAGTCATCATTAAAGGGCCCTAATCTGTCGTCATTAAAGGGCCCTAATCTGTCGTCATTAAAGGGCCCTAATCTGTCATCATTAAAGGGCCCTAATCTGTCGTCATTAAAGGGCCCTAATCTGTCGTCATTAAAGGGCCCTAATCTGTCATCATTAAAGGGCCCTAATCTGTCATCATCAAAGGGCCCTAATCTGTCATCATCAAAGGGCCCTAATCTGTTGTCATTAAAGGGCCCTAATCTGTCATCATTAAAGGGCCCTAATCTGTCATAATAATAATCTGCTCTTTTCCAATACTTCTTTAACTGATAACAATAGTTCAGAGATATTTGAATTTCTAAATTAGTTTTCCAGCCCCAAAATCTTGTTATTGTTTTCATTTCGATGTCCTCCACCGTTTCACCAATCAGAAAGTCTGTGATCCGGTTGCCAGAACTCACCATGTGGAGCTAATCTCACTGGTAAAGTACCATGTGGCGCAGAACTAAAAAAGGTCTCGTTATGATTCTCAAATCATTAACGACAAAACAAGGAATAAAACCAGGATTTCTATCTTTGTGAAAAAGGTGTTGGTTATAGATTTGTTGTTGACAAAACTCTTGTCTATTCAGCTGTTATGGTCCCAGCTGGATTCGTCTGCATATCTGGCAACCTGAGTCAGGGAGAGTGGGAGAGGCTGCAGTACCACTTTTGGCCACATTCTTACACACTGCTCCTTTAAGGACAACTCACCCTCAAATCCACTTTTTTTTGCTGATAACTGTATAAATGAGTGTCCAATAGTGTTGTCTACATATCCTGGTCATAATCTTGTCACTTTGGTGCAAATTAGTTGAAAGTTAGACTTTCTGCCTAAAACCGTCTGTGAGGCGCCATCTGCTGGCGACCTGTATTACTACATTTGAATTTTGAATCTGGCGCCAACACTGGCACAGAAGTTGGACCTGACGTCAGCAGCCCCCCGCCCAGAGCAATGTAAACGGCCCAGTCTCGTTCACGCCCCCTTTAGTCCTCCAGGCTACGCCCATTTAGAGGAAGATTTGAACAGGAAATGTGAGTGACGTAAGCTCCGAGGAGCGGGGGTGAGAACCACTTTAAGAAAAAAAAATCAAAATATCCTCTAAATTGACACATTACTCAAACAAATACTAGTGTTTGGGAAGTCTGGGAATCTCTGCTTAGACTGCTGCCGTCGCGACTCGGCAACGGATGAAGCGAAAGAAAATGGATGGATTGATTTTAAATTTTTGAAAGGATATGAACAGAATCTGAAGATCACATGAGTAGTGAAAACTCAGTGGACTCATTGAGACACTGGCAAGTTTATTATATAGCACAGTTCACACACAAGGCAACTCCAAAAAGGCAGCCATCCATCCATTTTCTTCCCCTTAATCCATTTCTGGGTCAGGGGGGCGGCACTCTAGCCTGGCTCTGCCAGACCCTTGTAGTTCCGCCATGCTCCACCAGGGGCGTTTGGCTGAACCACATGGGTCTGGTATCGAGCCCATAGCAAACACCTTCCCCAGATTATTTTTTAATCGACCAATCAGGATTGCCGGTGTTACGTGGGGTTTTCACTGCCTTCTCAAGCTTCTCTCATGCAGCAGCGAGAGGAATCCAAGATGGCGGACGTAAAGTCCGCGAATCTTTTTAAAAAAGTAAATACGATCGAATTAAGACACGGAGGTCACTTTTAATGCAATTTGAGGCGAGATGTTGATGGTTCTATGTTGATGGTTCTATGTTGATGGTTCTATGTTGATATATGTGTGTTTTAAGAGTCAAATGTTCCTGTAAAGTTTGGTTGAAGCACTGGTTCAGTGTTCCTGTTTACAATTCAATTTATTCATCAATCTTTGCTTACCAAAATTGCTTAGATTTGGTAAACTAACATAATCTGTGCACGTTCAGACTGAGCCTTAAAAACAAGGTTTGCCCATGGGACAAATGGTTTTGCTCTGGCTTTTAACATTGCATGAGTTGTATGATCCTTTTATTTTATTTTTTTGTTTTAATGGTATTTTTATATTTATTAGTTTTAATGAAAATCAAGTCATTTTGAAAGCTCCCTGATGCTAACAGTCTCCCCTCTGTCCTGACGCTGTCACAGTCAGACTTTATTTAATCTCCACAACACAAACCTGTATCCTGGCTCCCGTCGCCAAAGCGCTCTCCCGTGTTTGCACACACACATGCACACACACACACATGCACACACACACACACACATGCACACACATGCACATGCACACACACACACATGCACACACACACACATGCACACACGCACACGCACACACACACGCACACGCACACACACATGCACACGCACACACACATGCACACACACACACGCACACATACACACACACACGCACACACACATGCACACACACACATGCACACGCACACATACACGTTTTTGTTACCTGGTGGGTCCCTTTGACAGGGCCGTTCAGAATGGGACCCATAGACATAATCTTTTTTTACCAAGACTTTAAGTAATACAAAACAGTCAATAGAAACCAAACAACTATTTTAAAGGAATTTTATTTTAGATTTTGTTTTCGAATTGCAGTGATTCTATTTTTGACATAGAATTTAATGCCACTCCATGTCCGATGTCTAAGGTCATCTGGTGAGGCATTAATGCAGGCCAGGCCAGGCCAGGCCAGGCAGTGAGACTTCCCAGGGACCTTTCCAGTCTGTATGAAAGGTGTCATGGTCTTCTCCACAGCCTTCACCTCAGATGCAGACCATGGCTTTCTTACACGTTCTAGGGAGAGAAATAAAAATATATTAGCAATATACACTCCCAGGGTGAGGACCAAGCAGCCTGGCTGTAATCCCCCACCTGGTACACTTACCAGAAGGGGCACTGCCACTACCATGGGGTGCATCTGGATGAATGGTTGAAGGTTCTCCGCTTGAAGTTTCTTTTAGCCCGTCCGTTTGTGAGAGGATCTCTACTGCTCTCCCTGTCGCACAGAAAATAAAAATACAAGTGGCCTTTAGGGGAAAAAAATCATACATATTTTAATAATATCAAGAATTACCTTCAGGCTCAATTTGTATCTGGTCGAGGCTCTTTCCTTCGAATTCCGTCACTCTTCCCTGCTCCATGGCCATCAACACTTTGCTGATTTTGGCCAGCTCCAGTGTCCCCTCTGGTAGTCTGTAATATTGCCTGTGGATGCGAATGTCATGGCCGAGGAAGTTGGCAAGTATGTCCATCTCATTCTCTTTCATATTGAGAACTGTAGACATAGTAGCTATGTGCTTTCTAAGTTTGGTTGAGGATAGCATCTCTGGATGCACCGCACCACATTCTTTGGCTACCTGGCGTAGGGAGTCTGATCCCCTGATGTGGGTGTCTGCGCCCGGGCGGGAAAAGAAGTATGGGTTATGGTCAGAGATGGAACAGGCCCTTCTGTTCTCCACCAGCACCTCCATCGAAGCAATCATTTCAGGAGTCAAAAGAACCGGCACTTTCCGACTTCTTTTCCCTTTAATTTCAATGCGTTGAAAATGCTGACACAGCTTTTTCTCAAGTTGGGACAGTCCCAGAGCAATGTCAGAATGGATCCCAGTCTTACTTCTTAAGGTAAAGGCTGTCAGTGGCATCTTTGAAACCTCACCTTCCCTTCTTCGATTGAAAATGATGACCTCACAAAGAGTCAAAACTGCCAGTTTAGACCAATGCTTAGACGTTGGCTCACTTATTAGGGTTTGCACATATTCAGGTCGACATACCTCAATATGTGCATGCATGGCTCTAACGTCCTCAGTCAGAGGGAGCAGGTCCGGAGTGTTCCACTTGGCTTGCCGGAGGGTCTGTAGGGCAGCAGAAGAAACACAGACGTCCCACCTCTTCTCAAAAAGCAGCCGGCTTCGTTGGAGGTTTTTAATAAATAGTTCATCAACACAATGCTCCATTTTTGAGTCACATTCAAGAATATCTGCTAGCTTTCTGAGGCTATGGCCGAGTTTGAGGGCCAAGGATGGAGTCTTGTATTGATTTGTTTCCTCATCATATCCAGCCACAGACCTGACTGCATCAATCACATGGTTAAAGTTGGAAGGAATAAAGAAATCCTTAATTGTTTTCAGTTTCCCTGCGGTTTTTGCTTCGTTAATTAACCTACCGACTTCTCTCATTTTCTGCCTAATGTAATCATGCTTTGTCTTATCATGCCCGTGTTTTAAGTACAGGTGCTCTCCGAGTCTCAGAATCCCCTTTTCTGCTTTGACAACACCTGTGACCTCATCCTGATGCATTGCCGAAATTAAAGACCACAGCTTTTTGCTGATGCCCTCCGGTACAGGCTGGGCTAGGGAGCAGAGGGACTGGACCCTACTTCTACCTGGTTTAGCCTGGGCATCTTTCTGTGAAAGCCGGCACCTGGCCACATGCCTCCACAGCGACTTTCGCTTAAGCAATGCCCCACAGTCTATACAGTGCAAAAACTCACTGGATTTAACTGGGGAATTTGGCTGTTTAGCTGGGACTAAAGTTCCAATGCCGGCCTTTAAAACCTCAAAATTGTGCTCACGGTTTCCACTATTCCTGATCAAATCAAACTGAAGTTTACGTGCTTTAGATTTCACAGGTAGAGCCAATGCTCTGGCTACGTCACTTTCATTTCCATGTTTTCTAGTCAAATGACGGGACATTTTGTGGCAGGACATTGAACAGTAGAGGCAGAAGTGTCTCTTGCTGTAAACTCGCCCCCCATTTTTCTTCTTTTGCAGCTGCATGATAACAATCTTATTTGCCTTTGGTTCGTCACTTTCCGAGTCTTGAAGAAAAGTGTTTTTGATTTTTCTTTTTCCATACTTTTTTACAGGTTTCTTCTTGACAGTTAAATCGTCAGAATCTGAGTCGACTTCATCAATTAGGGACTCTTGACTAAGCTGCACAAACAACAAATAATTTGTAATCATTCTATATAACAATTTGAAGTCATGACTTGTAGTCAGCACTTACCAGTGGTTTGTAAGCGTGCGCTTCAGTGTGCTCCTCCATGATTTCTTGCAGCCTAATGAACCACACACTTGCACCTTTTTCTAGCCTGACACCTGATTTCCTCTGTTGTGCTGCTCCATGATTGGCTCCAGCCTGCTGGACTGAAATTGCCCCAGTGTGCCCCTCCTTGATATCCCGCAACCCACCACCAGGGTTCCGACACATAACACACTTTTTTCAGGAAAGTAAACCTCCAGGGGTCCTTTCCATATTTTTACAGAGACTGCATAAGGACCGTTAGAAAAGCATTACCCATTGATTATTAAGCTTGGACCAGTGGGGTCCGGTGTTCGGGCCCCACCACGTAAAACCAGTCCCCATGACGTGAGTGGAATCTCAGGTTATGGAACCCACCAGGAGTTGAAAACAAGTGCACACATACACACACACACACACACGCACACACACACACACACACATGCACACATACACACACACACACACACACACACACACACACGCACACACACACATGCACATGCACACATACACACACACACACACACACACACCTGTCCGTGCACATGCACACGTGTCCCACTGAAGGTTGCACTTTGGGGAAAGACACACACATTGCTCTGATACAAACGCGATCCGTGCTCGAGCTGTTAGCTACAGTAGCTGTTAGCTACTGTAGCTAACAGCTACAGTAGCTAACAGCTACAGTAGCTGTTAGCTACAGAAGCAGGATGTAAACAGGAAGAAACGGAAACTTAACTCGACCCCCGAGGTAGTCGCTGAAGTTAGCATTAGCGCCACCAGCTGGACCCAGCATTGTACTACGAGCTGGATGAGGCTTTTGTAACAGACTTTCTCTGTTATAACATTTGTATTTTGAGTAATCAGTTTTAAAAATGTGATATTTCATGTAAGTAATGCATGTGTTTAATACGATTGATATATTTGCTGTGGCCCTTGTTTGTGCGTTTTAAGTTATTTTGAAGGTGCATTGTGTCTCTGTAAGTGAAGTTATTAGAAAACTGTTAAGCTGCATTTTCACTGTTTACAACGGCGGGGCCATCTCGTTTACAAGCATGTTTTAAGGCTCATTTCCTGTCACACTTCTGCTCCATGGGGATTTAGATTAAACTAAGGAAAATCTATTTCTTTGTCAGTTGTAGTTTGTTCTTAAAGTGAAACAAATAGATTAAAATCAAAAGCTTTTATCACCTCATATTTCATCATTTTTTGCAGTGCACAATTCCACACTTACTTCTGCAGTGAGTAAAACAAGGGGGCGATGACCAGAAGTACCAGCAGCAGGACCAGAGCCGAGACCAGACCCGAGACCTGAGTCTGGCACCCGGTGGACTCCTTCACCAGGGTCTTGGTGAGCGCGGCGCTGGTGGTGAAGCAGCGGAAGAAGGCGGGCAGGATGTTGCAGAAGCCGATGGCGTACATCTCCTGGTTGGCGTCCACCGTGTAGCCGTGCTTCTTGGCGAACATCTCAGACAAAGACACGGTGATGGCGAACCCCACGATGGCGATGGAGAAGGCGTCCACCGCAATGTTTGGGATGAGCGACCAGAGGGGCAGCTGCGGCGGCATGAAGCCCGTGGGGATAGTCCCGGCCACGCCCGAGTCGTACTCTGTGTTGAAGTGACCGAAGTGAGACGCCACGGTGGCTATGATCACCACGAAGAGCTCGAACGGGATCGGAGCCTGCGGAGAAGATGAGAAACTGATCAAACTGAACCGAGGGATTTTATATTTACCCTTTATTATACACTGTGGATATTTCTGTGTCTGATTTGAAGGTTTTAAGGTTTTTAACTCATTGACTGCCATTGACGCATTTGTCTGAGACCCTCTTTTCCTCTGGGGATTACAGGACAATAAAAACAGCTAAAAACAAACTTATTTTTGCTGATGAAAGTAGACAATCCAGTCGTTCAGAATCTGGTTTCATATTTCACATAGTCTTAGGAAGTAATATTCTGTGAGTCTTGAGAATCAGTGAAATCCTCAAAAACGACTGGCAGCCAATTTAATAACTTGTATGATTTTATTCTCTATGTTTTTAATATTTCTTATGATTTTAAAGATGCAGTTCATGATTTATTCGGACGCAATTTTTGAAACACTGTGGGAAAAACGTCCCTAAACCCCAAAAGTGCTGAAGTTATCATGTAACTAGTTAATTATCAAAAACAGATAAGTGCCAAGGCTTACATTTGACCCTTTACCAAGTCATTTCAAAAGCCAGACATAGTTTAGCCTCACACGTATAAAGTTTTACCCCTTATTGAGCAAATTCTTTCAAATGTCCAGCCAATTTCTAAACATGTTGAATATTGTGGCTACAGAAATACAACAAAATTAGCAAAATTCAAAAGGGACATATCTGTTTTATGCCTGTAGCCTCAATAAATAAATCGTAAATATTTTGGAGCCGATAGAATGAAACCAATGGGATGCATTAACGACCCCCCACCTTTTTATAATGAAGTTCTGGAATATGTATTTAGAAATATAAAAAGCCGAACCCCATGGACAAGAGAGATGTGCGATCTTTAAGACAAAAATTAAAACTTTACTTACTTTGTTGAAACATTTGCTGAACCAGAACTGACCCAAAGAAAATATTGGTCTATTTTATGGTTTCCAAAAGTCTCGGAAATGAGATTTAATCACTGCTAAAACCAGAATTGAAGCTGGAGACTCAAATGTGCAGGTTTTTCAAAAGACATTTAAAAGGAGCTACTGGACAATGCTAATCATTGTAGCTGAAGTTAAAACATTAAAAGTTCAAACTCTCAGGTAATAGAGCATGTTTTCCGGTTTTTGGCTTTTTCACTGGTCTCTAGCTTTGATTCTGGTTTCAGCAAAGATTAATATCTGATTTCCAAGACTTTAGACAACCCTAAAATAGACAGATACATTCTTGGAAAAGTGCTGATTCAGCGAATATTGAACCCATCCAACCAGAGTCATTACTGTCTAACCCTGTCACTCTGATAGGGTTCGTTACATCATTCATGGGATTCCTGAAAGACCATAAAGGATTTCCAAGATGAGTCTGAGTAAACTGGACTGAACTATGAGACTCTGTAATTACACAGGTACTGCCGTCAGACCACACCTTTGTTTCTATTCAGATGAGATTGAATGAAAGAGGTGTGTGTGTGCGTGTGTGTGTGTGTCAGACCTACAAACTAGTGGCAACTCATTCTCTGCATTTTCTGAGGCATGGCTAATGGAAGTTGTTACGCACGGTTCAATAAATTCAAGTTGTGAGAAAAGAAACCAACTCGTGCACAACTGGTCTACAAGGTTTTTCTTCAATCTTCAAGGGTCAGCTCGTTGTGGTGTCAAATATGTTATCAACATATTGTAGATCTGTATAAACTAGGCCAGAGTATCCCTAAAGAACTGACTTGTAAAATATGTGTATACACGGCCCTTCAACACTACGTCATTCATTCATAGATAACCTGTGATGTTTCAGAGAGCTGCTCCCACACACGTTCATATACAGTACGTTTTCATGGGACTTCCTTTGTCATCAGAAAATAAGTGGAAGATATTTCCATTCAAAAATATGTTGAGCATATTGTTACATCAGTATGCAGAGGTCAGAAACTTTCCACTTGGTGTTTTGGTATCTGAAGATCAAAGCAAACGTGTCGATTGCCGACGTTCTCAGGTCTCTGCTTCCTGTGGCTCAGAACCGAGAAAAGAGAGTCACAAGCAGCTGTTTCAAGTCTCTCCACTGCCTCCACATGACACATGTTAGTGCAATATGAACAAACTCTGAGGAGCACAGGGACTGGCCTCCTGCTGGGACTCTGAGGAGCACAGGGACTGGCCTCCTGCTGGGACTCTGAGGAGCACAGGGACTGGCCTCCTGCTGGGACTCTGAGGAGCACAGGGACTGGCCTCCTGCTGGGACTCTGAGGAGCACAGGGACTGGCCTCCTGCTGGGACTCTGAGGAGCACAGGGACTGGCCTCCTGCTGGGACTCTGAGGAGCACAGGGACTGGCCTCCTGCTGGGACTAAACATGGGGACGAAGACATTAGCCGCGCAAATGTGCAAAATCCCACAGATGTATTTGCATGATTTTAATTTTCAGTGTCTGTTTTGATTTTAAATGTATTGACTTTGGCTGGTGAAGAATTCTGCTTTATAATTAATTTAGATTGTGTATTGTTGCAGGGAATTAAACCATGCAAACGCTGTGAAATCTCTGGTCATGCTGCATTTCTTCATACATGTGTCTTGAATTGCACATCACCATAGCAACAGTGTTATTCTGAAACCCAAAGATAAAGCCAAAAAGAAGAGAAAATATGATAAATTCTGCCCCACGCACTTTGAGCTTGCTCTTGAAGCGGTCATTGATCTCCTTGGTGGGGATGAGCACGGCGAGGCAGACCAGGCTGGTGACCAGGTCGCAGATGTTGGTCTGACCCAGGTGAGAGAAGATGGCCGCCCACGTCTTGAAGAGCGTGAACCAGCCCTGAGCCCGCGGGATCCTCAGCCCCAGGAGGTACTTGATCTGAGACGTGAGGATGGTGAGGGAGGCTCCGGTGGCGAACCCGCTCAGGAGAGAGTCCGACAGATACACGGAGACGAAGCCCACCTGGAAGATCCCCATCAGCACCTGCACCAAACAGGTCAACACAGAAGAGTTAAAGTCAATGTGGGTCTCCCCGAGGTCTTTCACTTTTTCCCACTGGGTTTTAGAGTTTTTCCTCTGATGCAGGAGTCTGTTACAGTTAGTGTCTAAGAAGAAGGACTGTGATGATCCAGGACACTTTAACATTCTACAACAGTCATGGACATTGGTCTCTCTATGATCCAGTACTGTACCATGTGTTCTCTCTGTGTGTTAACTGTTGATTCTCTGATCTGTGTTGGTCATTTCAATGGTTTTGTTAAGTCTCTGAGATGATGCTGTTGTCATTTAGAGAAATATAAGAACAAATTGTATTGTATCGTATCATACAGTAAGTCCAGGGAGTCACATTTGGCGTAGATAGAATCACTCAGATTGTGCAAAAGATAGGTTAAAAAGGTTAAAAATATAGTCTGTGCAGGATGTAATTCATTCATTGCCAACCCCTTTATAAGTCCATTTGTGGGTCTGTCTGAGAGCTGCCACCCAATTCTCAAAGCACCAGTCCCTCTGATCCTCTGCAGGGGGTGGGTCCACGGGAAGATGGCTGCTAGATCAGTGGTGCCACAGCCTCGGTCTTTCAGCGGGAAACATCAAGTGGAAGTGTCTTGCCCAAGGATACAACGACAGCACACATTAGTGAGAGCAGTTGGAGTAGGCTCATGATGGACTCGAACCCACGATCTTCCGACCCAAAGGCCAATGCTCTTCCAACTGAGCTCCTGTCGCCCCGGGGTTATAATTATGTTTTATCCTACGTGGATCAATAAAGTACTATCTATCTATCTATACTATAATAATGAAAGCCCTCATGATAGTACCTATCTAAAACGCAAAAAAGTCCTCAAAATGTAATTTAAAAACAGGAAACCGAACCCCACGAACAAGACTGATGTGTGAACTTTTAGAAGAAAATTATAACATTACTTTCTTGGTTTAAAAATGTGCAAAAACCAGAACTGACCCGAGAACATATTGGTCTATTTTAGGGTTGTCAAAAGTCTCAGGCATGAGATATTAATCATTTCTAAATCCAGTATCGAAGCTCGAGACTAAAATCTGCAAGTTTTTCAAAAGACAGTCAATATGATGGTAACGTAAAGGTTCATATATATCCGAAACAAACAGCTGAAATGACTAATTATTGTCATTATTTTGTTATTTTCACTTTCTCGATTGAAACTTTTTCTTTTGAAACTCAAGACAATCCCAAAATAGACTTCACACTTCACTCTTGCTCACAGGGTTCGGTTTCCTGTTCTTACATTTTGAGAGATCGCTGAATATTGGAGAGGGCCGAACACAAAACTTGGACGGACTGGACTAAAAACGCATCAGATTTTAACATATTTTTGTTGAATTTCACTAAGAAGTTCCTTAAGATGTGATATTATACTGCCACTAGCCTTAATTTTGAACTAAATCATTTCAAATAACACTAAAATCCTTCTGTAATGTGTAAACAAAGGAAGTAGCTTTGACTGTGCACAGATAAACTCACTAAAGTCTTAGAATGATCAGTTCTTAGAATGATCAGTTTCCCGTGCTGTTATTGTTCTGATTATAATAAAGATTTAATTGACGAATAAAAAATGGTCAAAGGTTGAGACTAACTTTATTATGTCTGAGATTAAGCTGAAATCTTCTGAGGTCAATGTCGACACATAATCACAGTCATACACCACACAAACTGGAGACTCTTTTCTTTTAAATAGTTTTTATGCAGTCTTTGAAACAGAGAGGAGGCTGTTTCAATGGGATTTAGCTTAAAAACACAATCAACTAGTTTGGATTCATCAGTAGATTTTTCAGCTTCTTCACACGGAAAAAGTTCAAAGACAAGGCCTCCCTCAGTCCTGTCAATCAAAGCGTCCGATACTGACTCAAAAGACACTAATATATTATGTTTTCTACTCAATTAAAGACTAAGAATATTGTGCTCTGATTTCTGTTGGGACTAACCGTCTCTCTGCTGCTTTCAAAAACCTGAGGCTTATACACAAGCGCGGCTTATATGTGGACAAGATTGGTTATCTTTTGTAGTGTCTGTGGTTGGGCTTATAGACAAGTGCATCTTAAAGTCCAGAAAGTACAAATCTGGACCAGGTTTTCAGAGGAGGATACTCTATGTTAACCTTTGTTTACTTAAATCTTGCTTTTTCCATTATGCTAATATTGGAGATTTTATACTAGTTTCTTTATTATGCCAAAGCTAGAGATTTTATACTAGCTTCTTTATTATGCTAAAGCTAGAGATTTGATACTAGCTTCTTTATTATGCTAAAGCTAGAGATTTTACACTAGCTTCTTTATTATGCTAAAGTAAGACATTTTAATTCTTTCATTCCTACTGTTCTGTAACTGCTGATGCAACACTGAAATTTCCCCTCTGTGGGACAAACAAAAGCTCTTAATCTTAAACGTAAAAAGTTCATTTTGTCTTCTTATGTTTTAGGCTTTGAAGGTTCTTTTAATGAGACAAGAAAGTGAAGAAAGCTTGTCTTGCTTAATCACCTGTGTGCCGCCAAAACATGTTGGGTAATTAAACAGTACTAGCTTCTTTACTTTCTTGTTTTATTAAAAGAACCTTCAAAAGGCTCTTAATCTTACCTGATAAACTCCGGCTGTGAAGGTAACCGTAGCTCCCACCGTGATGGCGTAGCAGCTCCGGTCGCACACAGCTCCCGCGCTCGAGTTTGCGATTAGCTCCGAGAACAAGTCGCTGCTTGTGTTCACCCTGCTGCTGCTGCTGCTGCTGCTGAGTTCTGGAGGGTACCCCGCCAACGCCAGCTCCCGCTCCACCACCTGTCCCATGAGCAAGCACAGCACCGCAAATATCCCGACGGAGGTGTGCCGCGACGTGCCCAGAATGGCGTAGATGAAGGAGGCGAAGAAGGACGTGTAGAGGCCGTAAATGGGGTCCTGACTGGCCAGGAGCGAGTAGGCAATGGACTGAGGAACCAGCAGGATTCCCACGATCAGCCCGGACATGAGGTCTCCCAGGATCCAGTCTCTGAGCTGGTAGCGAGGGAGCCATCTCAGGATCGGTATGAAGCCCAGGATTTTGGATCTGACCTTCTGAGGGGTGCATGAGCAGTGGCTTTTGGCGTGTTTGCAGAGAAGGGTTTTGAAGTTTTGCGGCGGGGGTTTGTCGGCGCGCTCCAGGACGAGGGGGCGGTGAGGGTGGGACTCTTCGGCCGCGGCGGCGTGGTGGTGGTGGTGGCGCTCCTCCGCAGGCATCGTCCCAGTTATTCTGCAAAAAAAAACAGGAAGTGAGACTTGTCAGCAACCACGGTTTTGGTTAAACAGTCAAATAGTGAGGCAAGTGTGATCAAGAAAACAACAAAACAAGAATAATGTTTTCTACCAGAACAATGTCAGAGAAGAGGCCTGTCTCACATTTTCAGGAAGTCTGTTCCAGAGTTTAGCTGGATACATTTGAAATACTGCCTCTCCATGTTTAGTCCTGACTCTGGGATCAGCAGGATCCCAGAGTCCCTGTGCTCCTCAGAGTCCCAACAGGAGGCCAGTCCCTGTGCTCTTGAGAGTTGCTTATATGGCATTGACAAGTCTTGGATGTACCTTGGTGTGGACCATGGAGAGACTTGTAACAAACTGAGCTGCTTTAAAGACCTTATGACGGGGTTGATTTATTTAGAAATACAGTTTTAATACCATTTTATATTAGAAGAGAACTACTAAAGGTTTCAAAATCAGTTGTTGTTTTTTGTCTGATCCCCCCAAATCGAAATAACCCCATAGCAACGCCCTTAGAGACGAAAAAACTTCACAGCCCTTGGTGACGTCAGAGTGGGTACGTTTCAACGCTGTAAGTTGTTTACAATTTGGTATTCGTTCTTTTTTCGCGGATATTCAAGATGACAAGGCCGTGTACAGCGAGTATGAGATAAATACTAGATTGTAACACTTCATTGTCACTGAGATAGTCCAGTGGTTGTGTCGATGGACTGCCAATCCAGATACTTGGGTTCAAATCCCACCTCGGACACTTTTTTACTCTCAAAACGGCAATTTATGTGTAGTGAGCAATTGTCACCTGTAGAGGGCAGTATTGTGTTGGCATCAGTGGAGAGAAGAGAGAAAAGTCAGTCCTGTGGCATAGATCCATGGTTTTCAATGCATGGGCGTAACCCGCTGTGACGTCACACACAGGTTAGAGCATAGACAGCTTAAATTCATGAAAAACACGTTCTTTTTATAAAATATAGGATTTTTTTTGCCAGAATCTCTTTCAAATTGACATTGTCATGCAATTTTAATATCCACTATTTTTTTTTTAAACCCGTCATAAGTGAAGCCATTAAAGTGTTTTCTCTGAGCCACAGGTGCAGAGACCTGAGACCAGGACTAATGCGATATAATATTTACAGAATGCGTCCCAGTCATTATGTCTTGGTGATGCCTGTAGAAGTCTGTAGAAATTCCGGAAGAAGCTAATAAGAGAACGCTCAAACAGGTTCCATGGGTTGAGCCAAATCTGTGGATAGCAACGACCAAGTAACCAAAGAGCCAATCAGGAGCGGGGTTGGTCTCTCCCCACTCTCTGTGCGCTCTAGCTAAAGTCAAATTCGGGTAAAGAGGGATTCTGATTGGGCAGTTGATAAATCTCATTTCTGGATTTACAAATACAGCATAAACATTTTTAAGGTAAATAGGAGGATTTTCTACGTCTGGGTCGATCTTCAAGACAATTGGTACACCAGTTTTTTCAGAGGGCTGACCCTTCTTAAAAAAATTAATCCTTCTATATACCTTTAAGTTACAAAGCTAACTTTCAATGTAAGGGAATGGAGCCAAATCGAGCTGGAAAAAAATATTGCCCATAAGCCTCTCCCTGTTAGGCTTCACAGAGCTAGCTTGTTAGCGCCGAAGCTTGTCATACAGTCTGTGGGTTTTACACTCTATCCAAGCATCCATTCATTTGCTCCACAGTCTAAGTTCAGACGCCCAGACTTCTCTCTCGGGGGAATCCTGAGGCGTTCCCAGGTCAGGGGAGAGACAGTCCTTCTAGTGTCTCCTGGATCTCCCCTCTGGCCTTCCATCCCCAAGAGCAAGGGTCTCCAACCTTCTTCAATTGGAGCGCTACTTTTATACAACAGTGGTTATGATAAAAATCTATATACTAATGACAAGAGAGAACACATATGGAGAGCACATGTAAAATATACTGTAATACGGTGCAACCCTATATTCATATGTATAATAGATATGAAAAATGTATTCATTCAGGATCATCTGCTTCAGAAACCCAGAGCAAAGAGTAATACTAAGAGGAGATGTGTATCAGTCAAAGGAGTTGATCTATGGAACAGTCTATCTGTTCAACTTAAGGGCTCAAGAACTATTAAAACATTCAAAAAAAAGTATAAGTCAAATATTATGGAGAAGTATAGGACAATTGAATTGGACTATGCTTAATAACTCGTGTTTATGGGAGTTCATGTTAGTAAGTAAGTAAGTTAGTTTTTATTTATGTACCGCCTTTTCACTGCAGATCTGAGTCTCAAAGCGGTTGTTTTGTTTGTTTGTTATTTTTAGGCATTTGTCTCTCACTCCACACAGAGATGGGAGCGGGGCCAGTACAGGAGCCACATGCCAGACCTATAGTACATATTTTTAGTGGTAGGGGAAACCGGAGTACCCGGAGGAAACCTACGCAGACACAGGGAGAACATGCAAACTCCACTCAGAAAGGCCCTGGTCCGACTGGGATTCGAACCCAGGACATTCTTGCTGAGAGGCAAGAGTGCTATCCACTCAGCCACCGTGCTGAGTTTGAATGTTTTGTGCTTCATGTTACCATCGTTGGTACATGAGAATCTGTATGTTGTGTCATTTACAATTTTGATCATGTATAACATAATTTTGATTTGTTCAAGTGCAAGTTTTTGGTGCTTCATGTTGCCGTCGTTAGTATATGAGAAACTGTATAATTTGTCATCTTTGGACGTATTTTCACATTGTATTAGGGGTTAGGCAGTATAAGTTTCGACTTCAGCCTAAACCCTTTTGGTCAGGTATTGTTACGCACAAGGTCCTTTATGGACACATTTTGGTTCTTTTTTTTTCATTTTATTTTTATTTTCTTGTTGTAAAAAGTAAATGTGAGCTCTGTATCCGTGTGACCCGAGGTCGGGTGTACATATTGACCGAAGAAAAAAATAAACTAACTAACTAAACTAACTATGTGTTTGATTCTAAATCCTTTGGGGAGCTACCTGAAAGGGGCTGCGAGCTAGTGGTAGCTCCCAGGCCACAGGTAGGAGACCCCTGTCCTAGAGCTCAGAAAAGCAGGTAAGTTCTCTGTATTACTTCAGTAGTAGTAATATTGAGTCTGTATTAATAAAGTGCCCTTCACAGACCAGAGTCATTAAGCACTCTTTAGATTTGTGATTGTAAAATGTACAATAACTATTTTCTGCAAAGTCAACTGTCAAAAGTGAAGCCAAAATGAACGACAGCCCAGTTTCTATTGACCGTGAGGATCAAAACAACAGCAGCAGGACGGTCCATGATTTATGTAAGTTTAAATATAGCAGCCCCATTACAAACATACCACAATAACCAATGTCATGTGTTACGTCGGGTCATCTTTACCATTTCAGTCAAAGTTTTCTCTACTCAGGGTGTATCAAGTTGCAGATAAGATTACTTTGTTGTCCAGCTGACCCCAGAACGGCTGAAGAGAATCAATAACATCCAACGCTGACTTTGTGGAGCAAGAGCGGGGGATCTTTAGTATTATCTCATGCACAGTGTAGTCCGTAAGGTGGGAGTATAATGGGGTCAGTAAAGGTGGGAGTATAACGGGGTCAGTAAAGGTGGGAGTATAACGGGGTCAGTAAAGGTGGGAGTATAACGGGGTCAGTAAAGGTGGGAGTATAACGGGGATCTGGGGACAGGGAGAATTAGCACTTAATGTATGAGCTGCATCAGCTGTAAGTCTGACTGAGGCTGTAGACCCAGGACTGAGGCTGTAGATCCAGGACTGAGGCTGTAGATCCAGGACTGAGGCTGTAGACCCAGGACTGAGGCTGTAGACCCAGGACTGAGGCTGTAGACCCAGGACTGAGGCTGTAGACCCAGGACTGAGGCTGTAGACCCAGGACTGAGGCTGTAGATCCAGGACTGAGGCTGTAGACCCAGGACTGAGGCTGTAGATCCAGGACTGAGGCTGTAGATCCAGGACTGAGGCTGTAGATCCAGGACTGAGGCTGTAGATCCAGGACTGAGGCTGTAGATCCAGGACTGAGGCTGTAGACCCAGGACTGAGGCTGTAGACCCAGGACTGAGGCTGTAGATCCAGGACTGAGGCTGTAGATCCAGGACTGAGGCTGTAGATCCAGGACTGAGGCTGTAGACCCAGGACTGAGGCTGTAGATCCAGGACTGAGGCTGTAGATCCAGGACTGAGGCTGTAGATCCAGGACTGAGGCTGTAGTTCCAGGACTGAGGCTGTAGATCCGCTTTACATGTCATTATTCATATCACTCCAAACACGGTGGTGATAAACTACTACTGTAGCCACAGCTGCCCTGGGGCACACTGACAGAAGCGAGGCAACCAGTCTGTGCCAGCGGCCCCTCCCACCACCACCAACCATTCACACACACACCAGACTCATTCTAATGTGGGGGAAGTGTCTTGCCCAAGGACACCACAACAGCAGACAGTGGGAGTCGATGGTGAAAGTTGGGCTCGAACCCACGACCCTCTGACTAAAAGGCCAATGCTCTACCAACTGAGCTACTGTCGCCCTCTAGACCTAGGACTCGGGCTCTAGATCCAGGACTCGGGCTCTAGATCCAGGACTCGGGCTCTAGATCCAGGACTCGGGCTCTAGATCCAGGACTCGGGCTCTAGATCCAGGACTCGGGCTCTAGATCCAGGACTCGGGCTCTAGATCCAGGACTCGGGCTCTAGATCCAGGACTCGGGCTCTAGATCCAGGACTCGGGCTCTAGAACCAGGACTCGGGCTCTAGATCCAGGACTCGGGCTCTAGAACCAGGACTCGGGCTCTAGAACCAGGACTCGGGCTCTAGATCCAGGACTCGGGCTCTAGATCCAGGACTCCAGAACTGTCTCTATCTATTTCCATTATTGATGAAAGTAGATAACGGACATGCATTGGATTGTGAAAACACTGGAGCCTAAAAGGTTAAGTCTCCAAAAAGGTAAACTTATTATTGAGCACGTCTTGCTTAAAGCCACAGACAGACGACTGGACTGAGGTTTATCTTATCTGCGAATGAAAGCCATTAAAGGATTTGTAGCTCAACTGCCGTTTGGTTACTGTGCCAAAAGAATCAACTTCATCATCAGTTTTTTTAATCCCAACACAAACACGTGTATAATGAGAACAGGAAAGTCAATAAAAATCCTTTAATGATCGAGGACTAAGTGTTCCAGCCACGTAGGACCTTCTTCAGGACTCGGATCACAAGTTACCTATGAGTTTATGGATTTCTACGGCTTTAATAGAGAGATAGAAATGACGTATACGTTTGAAAAGACTGATTTTTAAGGTTTAGTTCTATTTCTATTTATTTATTTGTTCCTTTCATGAAAATGCTTTGTTCACATGTTCACATATTAATAATTACATTCATAATTTCAACATTTACATGAAGGAAAGGAGCAGAAAAGAAGAATACAATTCTTATGTTTTTCTGCCCCTTTTCAAAATCATATCAACCCTGGGCTTTCACATGGTACCTGTTTCACCAACAAACATTTTTTAAACTAAAAAAAACATTTACATATGTTTTGATGCAAATGCATTTGCAACAAATTTGCATTTAAACAAATACATCCAATTACTCAAGAGCTTCATATGATTCAATCATTTTTACTATATACAACTTTTTAAATTGAGAGATATTTTGACAACGTTTTGATTCATTTTCCTGAGCATTCCACAGTTTGACACCTTTGACCGATAAACACATTTGTTTTAATGTTGTTCGTGCAAACTGGTGTTTAAAGTCAAACCTTCTCCTGGAGTTTTCATTTTCTGACGTAACAGTAAACAGTGATTGTATATTTTCTGGTAGTGCTGCATTTCTAGCTTTAAACATGACTAATAATGTCTGTAATTCTATTATATTTTTAAATTTCAACAATTTGGACCTAATGAATAGTGAGTTTGTATGTTCTCGAAATGCAGCTCTGTGTATTATACGGACAGCTCTTTTATGTACAGTAGTAAGGATAACGACTTTATACTGCTTTCATAAGTGTTACCCCACACTTCTACACAGTAAGTAAAATAAGGCAAAATCATAGAACAATATAACATTCGCAATATGTGGACGGGTAACATGTATTTAGATTTGTTCAAAATAAATACGCTTTTTGATAGTTTGAAGTCATTTATCTAGAGAAAAAATATACTTGAATAGATATAGGTTGAAGTCAATTAATTAGGTTTTAAAGTTCTACTGTTTTGCATTTGACATGTATATATGTGCAGCTACTTGTTTTCTTTGGTGCATGGGAAGAACTTTGGGAAGAAATCTGACATTACCATTGACATTAAGTGTACGTGAACTACCTCTATAGAATATCTTAAATCACAGCTATATCCTTCGTACCTTTGCTCCTTCTATATAACTTTAGTAAGAGAGTAGAGCAAGGCATAACACTTAGGTCACCAACAACTTACCCTGGTTGGTTTAGTCCAACTTTATACTTTAGACTACACCGATACTAATGAATGAACACGAGATAGTACCTTTTATGATGTGTATCAAAGTTCTGTGCCATCTTTAAGAAGAATATTAAAACTTTACTTACTTTGTTGAAACATTTGCAGAACCAGAACTGACCTCAAGAAAATATTGGTCTATTTTATGGTTTCCTAAAGTCTCCGAAATGAAATATAAACTATTGCTAAAACCAGATGAGAAGCTGCTGGGCTACTATTCCTGCATAATCTTAGAACACCAACATTTTACCCAAGTTTTTTTAGTCCAACTTTAAAGAGAATTGGCTTTGCTTCAGACTTTACAGCTTCACTGATGGGCTCTAGTCCGGATTTTTTCTGGATCTGAGTTTCCACCCCTTGTTTCTGGATTCAATATGTTTGTTTGGAGTTTATTTTTATTTTTGTGTGACTTATTTAGACAGAATTTAACCCTTATTATTAGTAATACTTTCAGAGTGAGTGTGTGCTCTTTGCTTAGGTCCTGCCAGCTCTGCACTGCCACATAAGCACAAACACATGTCATGAATGGACACCTTTGTAAACACGGCGTAAGTAACGTAGACTTAAAAAGCGTGAAAAGTCAGATAAAACGCGGTAAATTCACGTGACTAACAGAGTAAATATGTTCGTACAGATAACACCGAAACCCAAAACGCTTACCTGAGCCCGGAGCAGCCGCGGGGAAACTTAAATCCACTGCTTTACTGAGCAAACTTCTTCATGTCAGAGACGGAGCTGCTGCTGCGTGGTGACGTCAGCGTGACCGCTTCCTGGTTCATGTTTCGATCGATAAAAATAAATAAATAAAAATAAAAATAAAAAATAAATATATATTAATATAGAGTTAATATAGATGAACAATTATGTCCAGTAAAAGCTAATTAATTTATCAGTTCAAATGTTTTTGTAGTTTTTTTAAATTTTTTCGTCATTTTTATTTATTTATTTACAACTTATAACAATGGCCAATCTACGACGTTTCATGTCAAAATCGCTGTCCTTTTACTTGTTTGCAGTTTACATAAAATCGGATAAATTGACTAGAGATATCAAAGTTTTGTTACCACATAATTTTATCAGCTAAACTAGGTCCTATATTTACAAAAAATAAGTTCATTCACAATTTCCTCCTGATTTTCAATGACTCTTTATCTTTTGTAAAGTATTTTGGGGGTTCTGTGGATTCCTTTCTTTTCCTTGCTCAGAATGTTCCAAGTTGCCCTGATGTTATGTTTGTTTTCATAAAGAATTCTAGAGTAGTATTCCTTTTTGGCATTCCTCAATATCATATGTTTCAGTCCGGCTTTAGACCCCACCACAGCACTGAGAGTGCTCTTGTTAAGGTTACAAACGATATCCGGCTGAACACTGACGCAGGCAAAGTCTCAATCTTAATCTTGTTAGATCTGAGTGCTGCCTTTGACACTGTCGACCATGAGATCCTCTTACAGAGATTAGAGGACTGGGTTGGAGTCGCTGGCACCGCCCTAAGTTGGTTTAGGTCTTACCTTGAAGACAGGAAGTACTTTGTGGAGATTGGAAACTGTGTCTCAGATCATATGGCCCTGACCTGTGGAGTACCACAGGGGTCGATCCTGGGACCTCTTCTGTTCAATCTCTACATGCTGCCGTTAGGTCAGTTAATACGCAGAAACGAAGTTTCCTATCATAACTATGCAGACGACACTCAGATCTATGTCTCACTGACTGCAGGAGAACATGGACAAGTGGACTCACTCCTTCACTGTATCCAACAGATCAGTGAGTGGATGCAAAACAACTTCCTTCAGCTAAACGCAGACAAAACTGAAATGATTGTCTTTGGTCCCCAGAAACAAAGAGAGAGCGTCATCTGTCACCTACAGTCTCTCTCCCTAAAACCTTCAAACAAGGTCAGAAATCTAGGGGTAATACTGGACTCAGACTTAAATTTTAATAGCCACATCAAATCAGTAACATCAGCAGCTTTTTACCATCTAAAAAACATTGCCAGGATCAAAAACATAGTGTCTAAAGCAGACCTGGAGATTCTTATCCATGCATTTGTCTCCAGTAGGTTAGACTACTGCAGTGGCCTGCTCACAGGTCTGTCCAAACAGGCTGTAAAACAGCTGCAGTACATTCAAAATGCAGCAGCTCGAGTCCTGACAAGAACCAGGAAGTACGACCACATTAGTCCAGTTCTCAGGTCTCTGCACTGGCTTCCTGTGGCTCAGAGAATAGACTTTAAAACAGCTCTGCTTGTGTACAAGTCTCTCCATGGCCTCGCACCAAAATATATTAGTGACATGTTAGTCCCATATGAACCAGCCCGGACTCTGAGGAGCACAGGGACTGGACTCCTGTTAGTGCCCAGAGTCAGAACTAAACATGGGGAGGCTGCTTTTCAGATTCATGCTGCTAAAATCTGGAACAGTCTTCCTGAAGATGTGAGACAGGCCTCCTCTCTGACAATGTTTAAAACCAGGTTAAAGACAGTTCTGTTTAGCTGTGCATACAACTGAGGGATTTTATATTTGTATCTTTCTTTTTAATGTTCTGTGATTATTTATGATTTTAATGCTTTCTTGTTTTGTTCAGCACTTTGAATTGCCTTGTGTATGAATTGTGCTATATAAATAAACTTGCCTTGCCTATCATGGGTGTCAAAGTCAAGGCCCGGGGGCCAGATCCGGCCCGCGAGACAATTTTTAGTGGCCCCTAAAATTATTTATTATTGATGGTAATGGGTGACCAAGGCAGGTTATACATCATCTAATTTCTCAAGAAAACAACCAAATGTAATGTATTCTAACATTTTAACCCAATAACATATTAATAGAAGTTAAAGGAGCAATATGTAAAAATCTGGCCTAAAGTGGTACTGCAGTCACAGTCAATATTTTGTAGTCCTCTCCCTCTCTCCCTGACTCAGGTTGCCAGATTCACACCAAATCCAGCAGCAAACACAGGGAATTATTTTATCAGTTGTTTGTCCGTCTCCATTCACATTGCCATGACAGCCGTGCTAATGCTGAATGAATGTTTTGATTAATGTTTTCTTATTATTATTTGGACATTTGAGATAAAAAACAAAAACAAAATAAAATCAATGTAATTATACATAGTTTATGCAAAATAAATAAGCAATTGATGTCCAAAATAGGAGTGGGAAGAATGGATGTTGGAACGTATTTCTTCAGCGTATCAACATCAGGGTTTGCTCAAGAGGATATCACCTTTCAATTTTATTTATTCCCTATTTTTTAGACAAACATGTAAAAGTTCCACATCAAAAAGAGACTAACATTATTTTAATTGGGGTACATGTGGTCTTAAATGATTATTTTTACAATTAAGCTATAATCTACAAAAAAACGTCTTGACCTTCATCTTTTACCGTTTTTAGAGCAATCTGTCATAGAATGTGATAACATGCAATAAATACAAAAAGACATAGCCCGGGATCAAACCCGGGTTCCTGCATCGTAAGCGCACAGTTTAGACCACTAGACCACCGATTCACACGAACAGAGACACTGTGAAGAACGGACTCAAACTAGAAAATTCTGCATCACACGTGAACTTTTATCAGCTGTCTCACTTGTTCAAAGGCATCCCGATATAAATCCTCGTTTTAGTCTTTGTTTTGTCATTAATGATTTGAGAGTCATAACAAGACCTTTTTTAGTTCTGCGCCACATGTTATTTTACCACTGAGATTAATGAGCCGCGCGGAGTTCTGGCAACCCGATCACGGACTTACATGGGACTTCCTGATTGGCGAAACGGCGGAGGGTAGGACATCAAAATCAAAACAATAACAACTTTTACGGGTCGTAAAACTAATTTTGATAATCAAATATCTCGGCTGAACTACTGTTATCAGTTAAAGATTAATTCGAAAAGAGTATGATTTAATAACGCCTTTTGAAATATTCGGGTCATTTAATGATGACTTGAAATGCAAATATTACATATTGCTCCTTTAAAAAGTTCAATATAAAATGTGTTTACTTTTTAGTTGATCCAGTTTTGGTTCAATCTAAACAATAAACACATTTTGTTTTCAGAAAAATAAACCAGAAAATAACAGTTAAACTCATGTCACTTTAAAGTCATGTTAAAAGATCTTCATAATGTAAAAAACTATGATAAGAAACTGAAATCTCTTACAACGTCCTTGAAATAAGAATTGTTTGCTTGTCCCATTGACAAATGTTGTTTTGAGAAAATGTCCTTGAATCAAGATAAAAAAATAAAAACATGCTACAGCTGGAACCACTTTACTGATCGACAACATGACAGTGATGCGAGCACAGATCCAGGTGTGTGGCACTACTGTACTCATGCGTCAGTAATTGCAGTAGTAGTAATTATGAGTAGTAAAAACATGACCTTAATACGACAATTTTACGTAGGAGTAACACGCTTTATGTACTGTTGAGAGTGTAATAGAGTTTTATGACAAATACAACTGCTACTGTATGTCTTTGTTTAGTGTTTGCGTTTTTAAGGGCTTTCATCAATAGCAAGAGCGTGTAGATACACTGCAAAAAGTAAATTCTAAGCAAGTAAAAAAAATAAATGAGAAAAAAAACTTAAACTTAAAAACTTAAAAACTATAAAATGAAAAAAATATCTTGTCTAGCAAAATGTCCTGGAGAATAAAAATTCTAGCTTTTCCTTAGTAGGAAAAATGTGCTTAAAAAGTAAAATTTGGATCCAAAACAAGAAACAATTACTTGGTTAGGCTCCTCTTTCTTGATTCAAGAAAAAATAAGAAAACAAGAAATCTTGAAATAAGAAAAAAGATATATTCCATTGAATTCAATGTAGTTCCACTTCATTGTATTTGTGTATCGTCCAAAACCACAGCAACAGTTGCCGAGGAGGATTTAACTCAAAAGTCATTATAACTTTTTCTTACTAAATAAACACAATATGTACATGTTCACCACAAGTTGTTCTAGTTGGATCAATCCAAAGTTATGATGTTACACAAACCAAATGACATCCTGTTAGTCCCACATCTTCACATGGTGTCAAGTCGACACAATTAATTATTGCTATAGAAACGCATTTGTTTTCGGTGGAAATTATGTCCATAATTTTATTACGTTAATTTAACAAATAATTATTTTGAGTGTAGAATCACACACGTCGAACACAGGAAATGCAATAATAACAAACACATGGAGCCATATAAGGAGCAGGACGACCACTGTCCAGAAATGTTCATAAATGTCCTTAAATGTCCCAGATCATCTCTGGGACATAAATGTCCCTCCTGCATCAGAGGAACCACAGAAACCCACCTGTGACACTGACACTTCAATTTGGAGAGACGAGAAACAGGAAGTTTTGAGTATTTTATTGAAAGGAGGTTTGGCGCCCTAGGTCCCGGTGCGGCCTTCGGATCGGAAAGGCTCCTGCGATGAGCGCGCACAATCCCCCGGGACCTAGGCACTGGTGGCGGCATTTGGCAGCGGGAAGAAAATTGAGCAGATGGAGGCAGGGTGAAGAGGAGGAGGAGGGGAGGCGGTGGTTGCGAGGCTTCAAGAGGCCGGTAGTGGGAGTTTTCTCAGTTTTTATGCGGCTGGCGAGTCGGTACAGATGATTGGAAGGGGGCGTCTGCAGAGCGGTAGGCTGGGGATGAGAGCCGCCTGGAGGGGGTAATTTTGGTTAACGTCTACCAAATTGAACTTTCGCTGGCTGCATTTCAATTTGGAGAGACGAGAAACAGGAAGTTTTGAGTATTTTATTGAAAGGAGGTTTGGCGCCCTAGGTCCCGGTGCGGCCTTCGGATCGGAAAGGCTCCTGCGATGAGCGCGCACAATCCCCAAAAAGGCTGCGTGTTGATGGAGTTTTTGAAGCCTGGTTTGGAGGGGACAGACGTCGTGACTACTCTATTCTGTGACCGCTATCGCTAAGCTGTGACCGCTATCGCTATGCTGTGACCGCTATCGCTATATGCTGTGACCGCTATCGCTATATGCTGTGACCGCTATCGCTATATGCTGTGACCGCTATCGCTATATGCTGTGACCGCTATCGCTATGCTGTGACCGCCAGCGCAATGCTGCTAACCATTTTTTGCTATATGCTGTGACCGCTATCGCTATATGCTGTGACCGCTATCGCTATATGCTGTGACCGCTATCGCTATATGCTGTGACCGCTATTGCTATATGCTGTGACCGCTATCGCTATATGCTGTGACCGCTATCGCTATATGCTGTGACCGCTATCTACTGTGATCAATACTTGCGGATCCTCGGCTGCTGCCGCCACCAGAAAGTTTTGTGAGTGATTTATGGAGATGCCAAAAGCCGCTGGGCTGTCAGAATGGTCGAGGTGTCAGGCCTGATGTATGAGGAGAGGGCCGATGATGACCAGCGGCCCAGCTGCTGGAGGGCAGAATGGGGGAGACCTAGGGACGCGGCACGCGTGGCGGCGCCTATCCGGAAGGAGTGCGCTGTGTAGTGCAGTAATTTGTCAGAATTCCCCCGCCCCAGAAGCTGCAGACAGGCCGCACAGCCCGTTTCGTTCTGCAGGCCCTTTTAGTTCAACAAGAGACAAAAACCAATGTTAAAACAGTAAATAGAAATGACAGATACCAAACCTAATTTCAAAAGGTTATATTGAAGATTTGCAAGCAATATTACAATATTAACGGTCTGCGAACACAAGTCTCGCTTCGCGTCCAAGATAAGGAGTGGCCTCGGGAACGTCTCACTGCTCCTTGTCAGAAGAAAAAGCAAAAAGTTCCCGTGACCACTTCTGCACATCCCTTTATACTATACATCCAAGGTCAAATGACATCACAACTGTATGGACTCCACGACTCCTTCTGGCCAGCTGCCAACGTTTGCACCTGCTCTGATAACCACTCTTGTCTCCCTCCCATTTCACACAGACTAACCTTGAACTAACTGCTCTTTGAGATTTACACAAACAAGTGCTAATTTGGCAACAGAAACAATACTAAACTGATTTTAGTTTTAACTGGTGCAGGAGGTTAATATTCCAACAGTCCCCCTGTTGGCCGGAGAGGAACTCTTCGGACATCCATCACTCTCGTCTCAGATGGCCCATCTTCATCAGTTGATCCAGCATTACATCCTATACTCAGTCTAATCCCAGTCTTCACGACGATCTGTGAACTCCTAAACCACCCCATGTGACATTATGAAAAATGTGGTGGTCTTCCACTCAGCCCTTACTTCAGACCCGCCCCAAAGGCCTCTGGGCGGACTGAGCATCCAACTCACCCTAAACTACATACATTGAAGTGATCCTATAAAACAATCTATATGTGGGTGTGCTGCGGTGTCTAGTCTGTGTAACAAAAACAATAGTTGCAAGAGCTGTGGAGAAAGAATATGTTTGTGTCGTGCATCAATTTGAATTATGTAATTTTTTATTTTAATTTTAATTTTTATAATTTTTTTATCGCATCCCCGATTTTCCCAAGTCCCTCTTACAATTTTGCAAGGTTATGTGCGTTATTTACATGCAAGCAGTTATACATTTTTGATTAAAATATTTTGATAATATCATAAAGCATACTCACAACTCCTCTGGTGATATTCTGACAATATCACAGGCCATACTCACCCGTTCTTCTGATGATTGTCCTTTATGGCTTAGGCTATGGTCATCAATTCTTCTGGTTCCCACTGTAGGTCCTGGGTTAGTAGCAGTTGTCTTTCTGCCACCTTCCCTTCCACAGCGGCTGTTATCACTCTGTTACATAAGGATCGTATGCACGGAATACAACAGCATCCACATAGCGTCAGGATTGCTGCAAATACAGCCACCGATAGCAGAGTTGATGCTATCAGTGCCTTATATCTGCCAAACACATCCAACCACCCATCCCACATTGATTGGTCTACTCCTGAATGTGCCTTCATTTCTTGGGATAGCGCCTTCAGTCCCTGAAGGGCCCTTGTTAATTTTCCATTTGGGGCAGTATTATTTGGGATAAACGTACAGCACGTAGGGCCAATCAATGAACAGGCTCCACCTTCTTTGGCTAAAATCATGTCAACAGCAAGTCTGTTCTGGAAGGTCATTAAGGATGTGGCTGATAATTGTTCATGAATTGCCTCAAATCCATCATATGTATAATTGCTTAGCCTCTGTATGTTGTAATGTAAGTAGTTGATCCGATCGACGTTCTTATTTGGGGTTACTGGGAAAATTGCAGAGATTATTGGGATGTTTTCAAATCCTGATGCAATTTCATCAACCAATTTGTATTCATTTGGAATTCCCCCAGGAATACCTATTGCATCAATATAAACTGGACTTCCCTCCTCTGGTCTAGCCAGTGCCCTTCTTGATCTGGTTTTTACACTAATGATTTGTTTCAAAATCCCTGGCTTCTCTAGATCCACTGGAGCTATTTCAATTGGTATGAGTAATGAGATCAACACACACATGCCATCCCACAGAGGGTGTAGATATCCCCTTAAAGACTTGCCACCACAATACCACCACACATCTGCTCTGGCTACTGTCAACTTGTGTCCATTTAATTTTTCTGTGAAATCCTCATACCTAATGCATAAGGATCTATTTACATGTCCTACTTCCCTTTTTTCTCCACTAAGGACCTTCCTAATGACGCAGGTGTATTCACCTTTTACTTGTGAATTAAAAATTGGTGGTGTCGCATTTGTGGCAGTTACCGGATATATTTTATCATATAGTGAACAGTTAGGGTATAGGTTATCTCTCATCATAATCTCTACTAAACATGTATGATTGTCCCTATCTACTACAGTCGGTACTGCATGTAACATAGGCCTTGGTCCCATACAAGCAATACATTGACTTAGTTGTGTAGCTTTTGCAGCTTGCTCAATCATAAATAGCCAATTATTTTTTGTAGCCGTTATTCCTGTCTCCATTCTGAAAACATCATCTGCGTGTAAGAGAGTTGCATTATATACCATTACTAGATTTGTGTTACCAACATGTCCTACGTTAAGCCCCCCTTCTCTTGTGACACTGACTGGATCTTCACATATAGTAATTAAAGGCGCTATACCCGTTTCTACAATGTTTGAATGTTTAGCACCGCCCCCCAGCTCGCTCACAGGCTTCTCATTTCACCTGCGCTCTCATAACACGGAGCCACCTAGTTTTATTTGCGATCTGATACGTATTCTAACATTAGCATTAGCGTAACTTGTAAGCTGTGCAACAATCACTGATGAAATGGCACTAAAGCAATGCACTGCTAACACAATATATAAGTAAAAGAATACGTTTCGCGTCCGGATGTATTAATTTAAACATTAGAATATATTCTAATATTTAATTATAATTTATTATACAGCTCCTCACAGCAGCAGTAGAACACTCCATTGACTTGAATGCAATTCTTCCGATCATTTTTTCTTGATAACAGAACTCTCAAACCAATAATGACCGCAGCCCCAATGCAATCTCTGTTTGTAATTCAGGTGTGTAAAATACTGCCATTACTTTGCAAGTACAACAAGCTATCAGCGCCTGTCACTACACTGTGCAGTTTTCTGCACACTTGTCTGTGTAGAGAAGCTAGCGGAGCTAGCCACGCTCAATAAACAAATACATATCAATCAATCAACACCATTAAACGTCAATCGGACAATACAGTACACAGATACATCCTTAACACACATGCACGGACGATTTCAGAATTTGCTGTCAACGTTTTCATGACAAAAATACTGTTTTAAAGTGACAAAAAGCGATCGCGAAAAACCCGGAAGTTACCATGAAACAGCTAGCTAGCTTAGCTGTTACCTGCCTAGCACGTCCCGGTGAAACCTTTGGGAGCTAACTATTTTATTTGCAGTCATTAAATACATTTCTAATTATAAGGGTTGTCTAATATTTGTTCAAATATGTATATATTTTTTATTTTAGAATTATATTAAAATTTTGAAGTCGAAGCCCTGGTGTTGAGCAGCGCTGTAGAGGCTAGAGGACGCAGGCTGGTCGCTTCTTGTTCTGTGAGCGGAGGAGAACGAGCGGCCCGCTCAGTCTATACTCAGCACTTTTCACTGCCTGAATTTCATACACAGTGGAATCAATGACCTAATGTACCTTGATCAAATATGTGAAATGCTGGACATTGTATGTGATACAGGAGGCGAAATTTATTTTTTAGGAGATTTAAATATTGATTGGAAATTGGAAAGTTGTGCATTAAGAAGCAAATTAATTTCATTTGCTAATACTTGTAATTTGTCACAACTTGTCAGTGAATTCACGAGAATAAATTTAAAGACCGATGGTACATGTTCAGCAACTATTATCGATTTAATTTTTACTAATGTGGCAGAGTTATGCTCTGAGGCAGTATCTATTCCAGTTGGCTACAGTGACCACAATTTAATTGCAGTTATGAGGAAGACAAAGGTACCTACACAGGGACAACAATTTATTTGTAAAAGGACTTTTAAACATTTCAAAGAAAATGATTTTATAGCAGAAGTAAGCAACATAAGATTGGTCAGAGGTACTACAAGAACAAGATCCAGATAAGGCAGTGGTGGTCTTTAACAATCTGATAACAAAGGTGATTGATAAACATGCTCCAATGAGGAAACAAGCAGTGAGAAATGTCTCTGCTCCATGGCTGGACAAAGACCTGAAGCAATACATGAAGCTCAGGGATAAAGTCAGAACAGAGGCCATAAAAACAAATCAATTGGCAAAATGGAATGAATATCGAAAATTACGAAATTTTGTCACCAAATTAAATAAAAATAAGAAACGCCTATATTATCATAAAAAGATTAATGAGGTTAAATCGGATAGTACGAAATTATGGAATACATTAAATGAACTTATGGGCAAGAAAACAAGATCTACTCCTACTTTTTTGGAGGGAGACGGAATATATCTTACTAAACCAAGGGAAATTGCTAATTACCTGAGCCAGTCTTTCACTAACAAAATAAAAACAATTAGAAATGACATGGCAGTGAGACAGGAAGAAAATATTACTTACCAATTAATAAGGAAATATATAATGCAAACCAAAAATATTACATTCAAATTTGCTGAGGTAACAGAGGATGATGTCAAAAAATTGTTGAAAGAAAGTAAAGAAAAACCCTCTGGTGCTGACAATATTGAGGTCAGACTATTAAAGATGGTAGTAGATTTTGTTCTGTTGCCTGTTTCTCATATAATCAATTTAAGTTTAAGGAAAAACATATTTCCATCACCATGGAAGATGGCAAAATTGATCCCTTTAATTAAGAATAATAAAGAACCATTGTCAAGTCAAAATAGCAGACCAATAAGCTTGTTACCTGCATTAAGCAAAATTATGGAAAAAGTAGCATATGACCAAATGCAGGAATATTTTACAGCTCAGGGATTAAATACAATTTATCAGCATGCATATAAAATGGGTCACTCCACAACTACTGCACTTACTCAGATTACCAATCATTGGTTACAGGAAATTGATAATAAAAAGATGGTTGGCACAATATTTTTAGATTTAAGTGCGGCTTTTGATCTTTTAGATCATACAATTTTACTAAATAAGTTGAAATGTTATGGATTTCAGTTGCCTGCCTTAAAGTGGTTAGAAAGTTATCTAAGTAATCGGGAGTATAAAGTTTATTTTAATGGACATTATTCTGAGATTGGACATATGGATTGTGGAGTGCCCCAGGGAAGTTGTTTGGGACCCCTTTTATTTTCGATTTTTACAAATGATCTTCCCCTGGTGTTAAAACAGGCAACCATGGCTATATATGCAGATGACACAACATTGTCTGCGTCTGCACAAACAGACTGCCAACTTAATAACATTCTACAGGAGGAACTGACTTTAGTAACTCAATGGATTAGAACTAACAAATTAGTGGTTAATGTCGAAAAAACTAAATGCATGGTAGTTGGTTCAAAACACCTATTGAAAACAACACCGATGTTACATTTGACTTCAGGAAATACGAGAATTGAACAAGTAGATCAAGTAAAATTGTTGGGAGTGATTGTAGATTCTAGACTGTCGTGGACCAGTCAAATTAATTGTCTATTACAGAAAATGGGGAGGAGTATGGGCATAATTAAATATTGTAGAAAGTGTATTCCTCGGTGGTTGACCAAACAACTAGTTCAATCACTTGTACTTTCATACTTAGACTATGCATCAGTTGTTTGGTCAAACACAAGTGAAAATAATTTACATAAGTTACAAGTAGCTCAAAATAAAGCAGCACGGATTGTTTTAGGTTGCCCATACAGAACCAATGTGAGGACAATGCATGATAGTTTGGCGTGGTTAACAGTCAAATGTAGATTAAAGTATTTCCTAATAACATTTATTAGGAACATTATTATGACAAAAATACCTAAAGTTATACATAATAAATTGTCATTTTTCTCAGATAATCATAGTTATGGAACACGTCAGACCAGTGCAACAAGGTGTGCTCTACCCTGTTGTAAAACTAATCAGATGCAGCGAACTGTTTGTTACAGAGCCGTGGTTGCCTGGAATTCTTTACCAGGATTTTTGTTGTTAGAAAACAGCAAAATATGTTTTAAAAATAAACTAAAGGTGTTTTTGTTTACACAAGAATGATTTTGGATTAATACGGTAACTAACCATGTGATAGGCAAGTTCCAAGCTGGTGCTGTAATGGGATCCGTGGGCAGTCGAGTTGTTAGGTTGAGATTTATGTTTCATACAAAACTTCAAATGTTTTGATTACTGTAAATGTTTTACTTTTGTTTTAGGTAATGGATTTATTCGTTTTACTTTGTTAAATGGAAATGGTAAAAATGCTGTTATTGCTGTTTTAGGTCGATTCTACTTATCTATTTTTGGTTTTATGTGATATCGTTGGCCGTATGGCATAATTGTTTAGGTCATTTTGTATTGTTGAAATGGTAATGAGGAAAAACAATGTGTTTCCTATAAAATGTCTTTT
>OZ035830.1:43335899-43460899 GCA_964034765.1 Knipowitschia caucasica
ACACACAACAGTCCCACACACACACGCAACAGTCACACACACACAAAAGTCACACACACAACAGTCACACACACGCAACAGTCACACACACACACAACAGTCACACACACACACACAACAGTCACACACACACACGCAACAGTCACACACACAACAGTCACACACACACACAACAGTCATACACACACAACAGTCATACACACGCAACAGTCACACACACTCACACAACAGTCACACACACTCACACAACAGTCACACACACACAACAGTCACACACACGCAACAGTCACACACACACACACACAACAGCCACACACACACAACAGTCACACACACGCAACAGTCACACACACACACACAACAGTCACACACACACACACACACAACAGTCACACACACACACACAACAGTCACACACACAACAGTCACACACACAACAGTCACACACACACAACAGTCACACACACACACAACAGTCACACACACACACAACAGTCACACACACGCAACAGTCACACACACACACACGCGCAACAGTCACACACACACACACAACAGTCACACACACACACACACAACAGTCACACACAACAGTCACACACACATACAACAGTCACACACACACGCAACAGTCACACACACACACGCAACAGTCACACACACACACAACAGTCACACACACACACAACAGTCACACACACACACACAACAGTCACACACACACACAACAGTCACACACACACAACAGTCACACACACACAACAGTCACACACACGCAACAGTCACACACACACACACAACAGTCACACACACACACAACAGTCACACACACACACAACAGTCACACACACAGACGCAACAGTCACACACACACATGCAACAGTCACACACACACAACAGTCACACACACACACAACAGTCACACACACACACGCAACAGTCACACATGCAAATGGCATCCTGAAAGAGAAAATAACTTTGCCTGAAGCTGAATTCTCGCAGTATTTGTGAGTTCACAAACACTGGAGAATACATCTTGTCCCGCTCCAGCCAACCCTTTTCCAGTAGAACATCTAGGTCAGGGGTGGCCAACCCGCGGCTCGTGAGCCGCATGCGGCTCTTTGGCTGGTTCCGTGCGGCTCTCGGGCTTTCACACGACAAGCGTCAAAAACGCCTCGGTGGTGGCGCTGCCATTCATTCTCTCTTTAGTTCTGACCCATAGTAAAGGCCGACTTCACTCCACTAGCCAGGCCACCAAAACAATCTGACGTCGGCGAACGTCAATTCTGATTGGTCAGATGCGCTGTCAATCACTCTGCAGCTGCTGCCTCAGCTGTTAAATATCATAACAAACAACACGTTGCCTCGAACCATGGCGTCCGTACGGAAAACAGTTCCTTGGTCGCTGGATGAGGGCAACACCTTCCTCAGTTTGAGGAGAGGACACCAGAGTGAGCTCGATGGTTCCACCAGAAACCAGAAGGTGTTTGTGGAGCTAGCACTAAGGACGGAGCAGAATGATTCCCACAAACATGACAATGCAGAGAAAAGTTAAAAAGCTTAAAAGTGACAACCGTGAAATGAAAGATCGCAGCAGCAGAAGTAGAGGCAGACCCGAAAAGTCTGGAGGTGGTTTGACCAAATGGATTACATTTACGGACATCGGCTAACACCGGCTAACATGCTAAAACCAGCTAACACCAGCTAGCGTTACACCAGGAGATAAGCCAACTCTGCCTGGTGAGTGTCTGTCTTCAATCAAATGCAAAAGTATCTGGTCTTATACTGAGCATGTGTCTGTGGTTCTAAATCAGCTAAAGTGGTGTTGGTGTTATGTGTCAAATTTATATCTTTTACTAAATACAAAAAAGAGTGAATCATGGTTCAATAAAGACAGTTGTGTTTCTGCTGAATACTGGGTTGAAACTTGATTTTTTTTTCTTGGTTAGAGATTGAAAGCATTCATTTCGGAATCATAATTGATGTTCGCTGACGTGCAATTGTTCTGGTATCGACTCGCCCGGTTAGAACCAGGGCCGAACCATCAATAAAAAGTACCGGGGAGCGGTTGAAGCGAGCGGTGGAAGCACCCGCAAACCGGGGAGAGTCGAGTCCAGCCCTTTAGTGCTGTACGAGTCAATTTCTGTCATTATCATGTTGATGACATTTACATCTATCTGAGCAGAGCACACCTCTCTCTGCTCAGACAGATTGCATGTGTGTGTGTGTGTCTGTGAGCGTGTCTGCTCGTGTGCGTGCGTGTGTAAGGGTTGGGGTGATGTTTATGTAGCGCACATTTGTATGATGTGGCTCTTTGCTGTAACAAAGTAAAAAAAATGGCTCTTAGTCTCTGACTGGTTGGCCACCCCTGATCTAGGTGTTCAAGCCAATCACGCGCCAGTCTGGGGGTTTAGGGCGGGATATCCGGGTTTGACGAAAGCAAGAAGTGCCGGGCCGAAGCAAAACAAACATGGCTACGCAGGAGGACGGACGCGTAGCTGAGGCTATCAAGTCAGTTTTAGCAGAATCTCCAATTTCTTTTTTGAAACAGCGAGAGGCGCTTTGTGCATTTCTGGACGGCAAAGATGTTTGTGCATTTTTACCTACGGGTTTTGGCAAGGTCAGCACTAGACCATATATGGAATCGGGACGGAAGCGGAAGTAAAAATAACAAACTACCTATTCATGAATAAACTTAACCAGACATTCCCATAAAATAACCCCAACCCACCTTAACCCTAACCTTAACCATCTTACTCAGACCACCTTAACCCTAACCTTAACCATCTTACTCAGACCACCTTAACCCTAACCTTAACCATCTTACTCAGACCACCTTAACCCTAACCTTAACCATCTTACTCAGACCACCTTAACCCTAACCTTAACCATCTTACTCAGACCACCTTAACCCTAACCTTAACCATCTTACTCAGACCACCTTAACCCTAACCTTAACCATCTTACTCAGACCACCTTAACCCTAACCTTAACCATCTTACTCAGACCCACCTTAACCCTAACCTTAACCATCTTACTCAGACCACCTTAACCCTAACCTTCACCATCTTACTCAGACCCACCTTAACCCTAACCTTAACCATCTTACTCAGACCCACCTTAACCCTAACCTTAACCATCTTACTCAGACCCACCTTAACCCTAACCTTAACCATCTTACTCAGACCACCTTAACCCTAACCTTAACCATCTCACTCAGACCACCTTAACCCTAACCTTAACCATCTTACTCAGACCACCTTAACCCTAAACTTAACCATCTTACTCAGATCCACCTTAACCCTAAACTTAACCATCTTACTCAGATCCACCTTAACCCTAACCTTAACCATCTTACTCAGACCACCTTAACCCTAACCTTAACCATCTTACTCAGACCACCTTAACCCTAACCTTAACCATCTTACTCAGACCACCTTAACCCTAACCTTAACCATCTTACTCAGACCACCTTAACCCTAACCTTAACCATCTTACTCAGACCACCTTAACCTTAACCTTAACCATCTTACTCAGACCACCTTAACCCTAACCTTAACCATCTTACTCAGATCCACCTTAACCCTAACCTTAACCATCTTACTCAGACCACCTTAACCCTAACCTTAACCATCTTACTCAGACCACCTTAACCCTAACCTTAACCATCTTACTCAGACCCACCTTAACCCTAACCTTAACCATCTTACTCAGACCCACCTTAACCCTAACCTTAACCATCTTACTCAGACCACCTTAACCCTAACCTTAACCATCTCACTCAGACCACCTTAACCCTAACCTTAACCATCTTACTCAGACCACCTTAACCCTAACCTTAACCATCTTACTCAGACCACCTTAACCCTAACCTTAACCATCTTACTCAGACCACCTTAACCCTAACCTTAACCATCTTACTTAAACACCTAAAACGTAACCAGGACTTATTAGTCTAAAATTCATTTGAAAGTAGGATTGTTACTTCCGGTTTCGTCCCGATTCCGTTTATGATCTAGTGCCGACCGTTTTTGCAAGAGATGACGACATAATGTTACCGGGATTGGTTTAAATCAAACCTTGGTAGGCGGGCACACAGCGTCACTTCGCCCAATCAGCTTGAAGTATTCTGCTGCTTATCCCTCCTGCAGAAGTCCCAGATTGATATTGTGGAGAACGCATTAGAGTTCTACACAATCATTAATCTGCCTCTTGCCAGGTTAAAGAGAAAAGGCAAAGCTTACAATGAATGAATGAATGAATTGTTTTTATTATTTACTTACTTACTTACTAATTAATTAATACAAAAGTCATGCCTAAAAATTTGACTCATTTTTTACTCAATATATTTCCGTGGCTCAGTCTCACAGACCAATGTTCTACTGAGCCACTGTAGCTCATGGACTCTGGCTCTATGCATGTTTTTTATCATTGCATTTCTTAATTCTCTAATCTGTGTTGGAAAAATTAAATTAAATTAATTTGAACTAAAAACGGGACCAAAAACAAAACTGGGACAAACGTGATCCTCGACACTGGGAGCATTCTGCTGCTGACCTCCGACCTCACACTTGTCCTTGGGTCACATGACACCGAAGCAGGACGCACAAAAACATACAACTACACACAACAACTACACACAACAACTACACACCGCGCTGAAAGGGGACACAGGGGTTACTTTGCATATATAGATTAGACATGTGGTTTCTGAATAGCAATTAGCATGTTTAGCTAATGTCGGGGAAACTAATGAGTAGATTAAACACACCGCGGCCATGTGTGCGGCGAGATTGTTTCATGTTTGTGCGGAATTCCAATTATTGTTCATGGAAGAATGGAATGATGAATCTCCGGGAGAAGTACACACACTGCAAGACTGAAACTAATACACACATACACGGAGCCGTTAGCATCACTTTAGCTGTTAGCTGTAGCCTGTCTGTTATCCCTCTCTCAATTAAGATTAAGATTGAGATTAAGAGACGCTTTATTCGTCCTACAGTGGGGAAATGTCAGTGTTGCATCACAAGTTACAGAACAGTAGGAAAGAGGAGCACACAGCACAAGAAACATGAATGAAAAAACAAAATAACTTCCTTAACTTTTGCTATAATAAAAAAGCTAGTATAACATCTCTATCTTTAGCATTAGCATAATAAAGAAGCTAGTATAACATCTCTAGCTTTAGCATAATAAAGAAGCTAGTATAACATCTAGCTTTAGCATAATAAAGAAGCTAGTATAACATCTCTAGCATTAGCATAATAAAGAAGCTAGTATAAAATGTCTAGGAGGGTGTAAGTGAACCAACTGCTTGTTAGGCCTGAGCCCCAACCGGGGTAAGGGCCTATTGCTTTTCCAACAAGTAATGCCTGGGCGAAGCCCAGGCATTACTCGTTGAACTGTTTTAAGTCACAATCTCCGGGCTGCGCCCGGAGATTGTGACTTGCACGCGACGGCACGTGCCCAGACACTGATAAATCCGTGCCGGAGGCACGGAATGGCTTTGTTCCTGCTGTAGTACACAGTGAAATGATTGAAGTCCTATTAAAGGGGGGTTCCTTCAACAGCGAAGCCCGGACATTCGTCCCCCAAGCCCGACGGCGCGTGCCCAGACACTGACAAAACAGTGCCGGAGGCACTGAATGGCTTTGCTCCTGCTGTAGTACACAGTGTAATCAATGGGGTCCTATGGGGGGGGTGGGTGACCTCATGATGGCGAGGTGATTGACGAGCGCGTCAGCGCTCGTCAATCACCGAGAACCCAATAGTTGCGTTTGCCTCGTCGTTCGCTTTAAAACGACGTATCATTTGTATTATAGGTTACTATGGAAACCATAGTTATTTATTTATTTTTTCTTCTGCACTTTGAACCTTAATTTGACCCCCTGAACATTGATGAAAAGTTGTGAAATTTTGCCCAAAATTCAGAACCGGTGAAAAATTAATTTTTTTGGTGTTTATTTTTATGTCTAAAAAAATGTCAGAATAGCGCCCCCTACAAAAGTCAGTTTACATTGCGCCTATGGGAGCGGGTCGAAGGTCAAGTTTGTTGTAAAGCCACGAAATTCGGTACACATGTTCCGCGGGTCAAGACATGAAAAAAAAGTTATTATGGCTCCGCCCCCTGACAAACAGGAAGCTCATTAATTTAATTGGAATATGGAAAAATGAAAATTGATCTTTTTCACACATGTCGGCTGGAAATTATCTCCTCCTCGGCCGCTTCACCGATTTGTCTCAAAATCGCTCCACATGGTCTAAACCCATGTCCCATCTATTATTGAATATAGAATTGGGATCAATTAAACGTTGTCCGAGCAGCGGAGCGGCAAAATGTGACATTTTTTTGGGGATTTTTGACAAAAGTAAATTTGCTCCCGTTTGCACAAACAAAGCCGGATTTGCACCAAATTTTTATCCATTGTTCAGCTCCACGGTCTAGGTCATTTGAAAGTTAAAATATTGAAATTGACTTATTAGCGCCCCCTACAGACTATGTCAAAGTTTTACATGGGCCTAATAAAATTTAGTTTTTTCAAAATGTTTGAAATTTTGCACATAATTCTGTTTTGTCATCTGGATTAAAAAAGTCAATGACAACATATGATTATTTTTTACCCTGTTGCCGTGACGACGACCAACACTCCCCTGTCTGTGTCTATGAGAAAATTGTTAAATCTCTGAAAAGTACACCTCGCTCAAACATCAAACCAGCCACGACCGTTTCACTAATTTGTCTGAAAATCGCTCCACATGGTGTCCACACATGGACCATCAATATTTGCATATAGAATTTGAATTAGTCAAACGGTCTCAGCGTGACAGACTCCCAAAGTGTGGTTATTTTCATAGAGAGGTGTGAAGTTCCCATGTTATCCAATAGAGACTGTGTGTGGACACACACACAGATTATATGAACAAACAGGAGCACATTTACAAACTCTGATTTGCACTAAACTTGACTCGGTTGTTCAACTCCTGGGCCTAGGTCACATGACAGTGTGAACAATGACATTGTCCCATTATTGCCCCCTACAGGCTGAGTAAAGGCTTACATGGGGATACAGGTATTTAGGTTTTATGTTGTTTGATCTCAAATTTGACCTACATAACAAACACAAAAACTCACCAAACTTTGCCACAAGCTTTTTTCAGGCATAAAGTGTATTATTTTGGTGTTCTTTGGTATAACACTACAAAAATTAAATTGTACGGGGCGCTGTTGTACAACATTAAATGCCACCATTTGCACATACAAAGTCCGATTTGCACAAAATTTGAATTGATTGTTCAACTCTCGGGTTTGGGTAAACTGAAAGAGTTAAAGACGAAATTTCTGCATTAGCGCCCCCTACAGACTGAGTCAAGTATTACATGGGGAGAATGAGGTTTACCTTTTCAAAGACACACACAATCACTGATCATAAGCATTCAAAATGCACAGTGTCGCTCCCATCAGGGGGGTAGGAAAATGGCGCGTCAGGCGAGGGCCGTTAGATGCCGCTTGCGGCTTTAATTTACGTTTGTTACTGCTGCATTACTGTGTTTAGTCTGTTGTTGGTGAATCAATCATATTTTAAAGTCCTCTGAGACGACTTTAGCGATTCATAAAAACAAATTGAATTGAACTGAAGAAAGTCTCATGGGGCAGAACAAAACCATATTCATTACAAACACGACTTCAACACGTCTCCAAATGTATTTTAGCAGCTTTGTTATTATCACACAATCTACAAACATTATGCAGATTGTAGAAGGATAAAAATGCTGATTGGGAGCGACCATAAAAGAATTGTTTTGATTCTGAATTTACTGCTAACTGTATCGCCTTAAACACGGCGAGAGGTGATAATACAGTGGTTAATACATTATAATTATAGTTATTATAATTATAGTTATAATACAGTGGTTAATACATTATGAGAGGTTATAATACAGTGGTTAATACATTAGAATATGAGTGTGTTCACAGTAAAGTGACAATTCAAGTATCTGGACTTTAAAAGGTTATAACTTAAAAACTAAAATTACTGGAAAATTGGAAGAAAGATTTCAAACACAGACACATTGAAGAGATAGTGTGGAAAAAATCAAAAGGAAAGATTGACATAAAAATGTTTAGCAACATTTTAAACGACCAAAGCAGCCTCTGATTGGACCATTCTACTGTGACTCAGTTACATAGAAAATAAAATGTCCTCAGTCTGAAAAAGCAGAAGATGAAATCCCACAGATTTACATGGTTAACACAACAGAAGGGAATCACTTCATATAAAAAGGAATTGTAAAAAAAATAAAAAATAATGTATTAATTAAATGACCCCTGAAAAATGTATAACGGACGTGATGAGGACGGTCCTCTTTTCTCTAAAAATTAAACTTGAGAAAAAAAAAATCTGGTCTGTTTTCACATTTAATTGCTTGACAATATGAAAGTATCACTTTGCATCTACTTCGTGTAAAAAAGTAGAATCTCTGAATCAAATGTGGATCTGAAAATACCATAAAACTTCCACAAAGCTCATTCCGTCAAATCATCATCGTTACATAAAATAAACAGGGCTGCTATAGGAAACTTGTCTAATGTATAAAACAGTTTTGTTCTAGAAACTTCTAATGAACAGAGGAGGTGTTTGGAAACATGAAAAACATAAAATATCTTCTGATTATTAAAATCAAATTTTTGGCCTTTTGTCACACTTTTGTGCCCTTTAGTGTGAACAAGCCCAGATACCAAAACTTACAATATCATTTAAACATTCATTTCCGTAACTCAATTTAAAAGGTGCAACCAATATAAGAGTCAGACTTATCACATGCAAAGTGACCATTTAACTCTTGATTAGTTTTGGAAATTCAGGCAACAATGGATTTCGTGTAAAGATAAATGTGATCAAAGCAGAGCTGTATGCCACTCAAGAATATCGTCATAGCAACTAGATGTAGTACGTTTGGTTAGAAATGCCCTGTTGTTCTGTAGTAACTATAGAGATTTCTCGCGTGACGTCACAAGGGGCTAGAAGTTGCGAGGTCTCCACCATGTTGGAAGACAAGCAGACGCTGTATATGACCGTGGCGTGCACCCGGGACCGTGGCGTGCACCCGGGACCGCATAAACATGTTCACAATGTGTGTCGTTTTTAGCTGCAGCAAAAGGAGAGACAGGGAAAGTAAGTTGTGTTACCGACTGCCGTCCTCACACGGCTCCAAAACAGAAGAAATCTCCAAGAAACAAGAGACCACAAAAACAGCCTCCAGAGCGTTTGAATAAACTCAGTTAGATGCTTTTGGTGGATTTAATGTTTCATGTTTTTAATTTAACAATCAGAAGTTTAAGGATAATATAGACTATCACTGTCTGACTGCAACGTGGGGTTGCTCTCTTACAGGACCTCAGCTCACAGGGCCTCAGCTCACAGGGCCTCAGCTCACAGGGCCTCAGTTCACAGGGCCTCAGTTCACAGGGCCTCAGTTCACAGGGCCTCAGTTCACAGGGCCTCAGTTCACAGGGCCTCAGTTCACAGGGCCTCAGTTCACAGGACCTCAGTTCACAGGACCTCAGTTCACAGAGCCTCAGTTCACAGGGCCTCAGCTCACAGGACCTCAGCTCACAGGACCTCAGCTCACAGGACCTCAGTTCACAGGACCTCAGCTCACAGGGCCTCAGCTCACAGGGCCTCAGCTCACAGGGCCTCAGCTCACAGGGCCTCAGCTCACAGGACCTCAGCTCACAGGGCCTCAGCTCACAGGACCTCAGTTCACAGGACCTCAGCTCACAGGACCTCAGCTCACAGGGCCTGGCGAAGGCCAGCAGACGTGTGAAGGACTGAGCTGTGCCCAGTTCTAGTTTTTATGAATCAGATACAGCTCCTCAGCAGCAGAAGAAAGATTTGAATGTTACAGGATGTATGCAGTCCATGTTCAGTCCACGTTCAGTCCATGTTTAGTCCACGTTCAGTCCATGTTCAGTCCACGTTCAGTCCATGTTTAGTCCACGTTCAGTCCACGTTCAGTCCACGTTCAGTCCACGTTCAGTCCACGTTCAGTCCACGTTCGGTCCACGTTAGGTCCACGTTCAGTCCACGTTCAGTCCACGTTCAGTCCACGTTCAGTCCACGTTCAGTCCACGTTCGGGTCCACGTTCGGTCCACGTTCGGTCCACGTTCGGTCCACGTTCGGTCCACGTTAGGTCCACGTTCAGTCCACACGTTCAGTCCACGTTCAGTCCACGTTCAGTCCACGTTCAGTCCACGTTCAGTCCACGTTCAGTCCACGTTCAGTCCACGTTTAGTCCACGTTCAGTCCATGTTCAGTCCACGTTCAGTCCACGTTCAGTCCACGTTCAGTCCACGCTCAGTCCACGTTCAGTCCACGTTCAGTCCATGTTCAGTCCACGTTAAGTCCACGTTAAGTCCACGTTAAGTCCACGTTAAGTCCACGTTCAGTCCACGTTCAGTCCACGTTCAGTCCACGTTAAGTCCACGTTCAGTCCACGCTCAGTCCACGTTCAGTCCACGTTCAGTCCATGTTCAGTCCACGTTCAGTCCACGTTCAGTCCACGTTCAGTCCACGCTCAGTCCACGTTCAGTCCACGTTCAGTCCATGTTCAGTCCACGTTAAGTCCACGTTCAGTCCACGTTCAGTCCACGTTCAGTCCACGTTCAGTCCACGTTTAGTCCACGTTTAGTCCATGTTTAGTCCATGCTCAGTCCACGTTCAGTCCATGTTCAGTCCACGTTCAGTCCACGTTCAGTCCACGTTCAGTCCACGTTCAGTCCACGTTCAGTCCACGTTCAGTCCACGTTCAGTCCATGCTCAGTCCACGTTCACAGTCCATGTTCAGTCCACGTTCAGTCCATGTTCAGTCCACGTTAAGTCCATGTTCAGTCCACGTTCAGTCCATGTTCAGTCCATGTTCAGTCCATGTTCAGTCCATGTTTAGTCCATGTTCAGTCCATGTTCAGTCCATGTTCAGTCCATGTTCAGTCCATGTTCAGTCCATGTTCAGTCCATGTTTAGTCCATGTTCAGTCTATGTTTAGTCCATGTTCAGTCCATGTTCAGTCCATGTCCATGTTCAGTCCATGTTTAATCCTGTGTCAGTGACTTTTCGCTGACTCTGCTCTTTCTCACCTCTCGTCCTCTGACTGACCTCGATACAGAACCCTCCACCCCCCCCCCCCCCCCCCCCGCTGCTCGATGATCCAGTCTATACCCTGCACTCACTTAAACATGTACAGTAGAGTCACCCTCTGCTCAAAGAGAGAGAGAGACCCCACGCAGAGAGAGAGAGACCCCCCGCAGAGAGACTGTGGTGCTCGGATTAAGATATGTCCAAGAGCTGCGGTCTTGGAATCTTGGTTTAGAAAAGTGGAACATTTTATTGCGTCAGAGAAAAGTGTTTAATCTGGGCCCATTCATCTTTGATCGTCTTTGTTTGGGACCAGGCCACGAGAATCTCTGATCCTGAATCTACAACTGTGCAAAGGCCTCCGAGACCACTGCTGTTGTGGTTTCAAGATGGAATTGAAATTGAAATTGGAAACCCGCCCAGACACAGAGAGATAGACAAACATATAGAATTTGTTGAATGTATGTCCTCAATTGACCCAGTGACCTACTTTCTGTGTGGGCGTGGCTACACACCGGTGCGCAATATTAATAAATGGCCCTCTGCTTGACACTTGTGAAGAACGCATGAAGCCAAACTGAACCTATGTCTCTGCGTTAAGTTATTCCTCTGTCACTCCGGTATTTCACTCTTTTACGGCGATGGCTGCGCCAACAGGTTATGGGCCCAGTAAAGAGTTTGGAAACCGATGGAACCGATTATGTTTTGACGGAGATGAAAAGAACTATGAATTGTGGGAGACTAAGTTTCTGGCACACTTACGTCTGATTGATCTCAAAAGCACCATACTGAGTCAAGCCCCCGCGGCAGGTGCGGAGAATGCCGTGGAAGACGCCAGTAAGAATGAAGAGGCGTACGCAGTTCTAATTCAACTATTGGACGATAAAGGTTTGTCTCTTGTAATGAGAGAAGCCGCTGATGATGGCAGAAAGGCGCTGCAGATCCTCCGTGATCATTACGCAGGCAAAGGGAAGCCGCGCGTAATAAGTTTGTACACGGAGCTGACATCTCTTCAAAAAGGAGTCAATGAGAGCGTCACGGACTACATTATCCGTGCAGAGACTGCTATCACGGCGCTACGTAATGCAGGAGAGACACTGAGCGATGGGTTATTGACTGCAATGATATTAAAAGGCCTGCCTGAAGTGTACAAACCATTTTCTGTTCACATTACACAGAGTGATGATACACTGACATTTGCAGAGTTTAAAACAAAACTCCGAAGCTACGAGAGCACAGAAAAGTTTGGAGCTTCTGGTTCGGGAGAAGACAGTGTCATGAAAGTTGGAAGACAAGAAAACTGGAGCGCAAGACTCACCTGCTACACCTGTGGCCAGAAGGGGCACAAAGCAGCGGAGTGTGCGTCAGCTGCTGGGGAGCGCCGGGAGCTGAGGCAGTGGTGCAGCTTCTGCAGGAGTTCTACGCACAAAGACGCGCACTGTCGGCGTAAACAGTGGGACAAGGTGAAGCAAGCGGTGGATGAGGAGGACCACACATTCGCGTTCAAGCTTGAGGATGCTCCGATCGGTGGTGTCAAAGTGAAAGGTCTAATGGTTGACTCGGGAGCGACGAAGCACATCATCACGGACATCGGAAGATTCGAGGAGTTTGACCCATCTTTTAAACCTCAGAGCCACATTCTGGAGTTGGCTGATGGAGAGCGCGCCAGTGGTATTGCGCAAAAGAAGGGCACCGCTAAAATCCGTCTGAGAGACAGTAAAGGCCGTGTCGTGGAGGTGAAGCTGATGGAAGCGCTCTACGTTCCATCATTTTCACAGGACATTTTTTCTGTTAAAGCGGCTACAGCGCAAGGAGCCACCGTCATCTTCAAAGAAGGACAGAACCGTCTCATCCATAAAAACGGTACAAGTTTTGATATTCAAATGCATGACCGACTGTTTTATTTGAGTATTGTTCACAATGATACTGATCAGTGCAATGTGTGTTATGACCTTAATACGTGGCATAAAATATTAGGTCACTGCAATTATGATGACGTGTTAAAATTGGAAAGGGTTGCTAAAGGAATGAACATTAAAGATAAGGGTGAAACTGCTAATCTGACATGTGAAGTGTGTATAAAAGGAAAGTTTGCCCAAAATAGAAGTAGAGAAGATGATGAAAAAGCAAATGTTATTTTACAACTTGTTCACGCAGATTTGGCTGGACCAATAGAGCTTGCAGCAAAGGATGGCTTTAGATTTGCTCTAGGATTTACTGATGACCATTCTGGAGCTGTGTTCACATATTTCCTTAAAGCCAAAAGTGATACTGTTGCTGCTACTGAGAGGTTCATTGCTGATGTATGGAGGACCAAAAATGACTAAAGTATAAATAAATAAATAAATACAGGAATATATTAATAAATACATTCATTTTGGACAATAAAAACTAAATATTTACATTGATGTGTTAAATATTACTATGAAATCAAATAAATATACTTTTATTTAGGTTATTTATCAATATCTACATTTTTTCCTTTATTTATTTATCCATTTATTGCATATATTTATTTATGTATTTCTACATTTCTTCATTTATTTATTTATGTATTTCTACATTTCTTCATTTATTTATTTATGCATTTCTACATTTCTTCATTTATTTATTTATGTATTTCTGTGTTGCCGTATGCTAATTAGGTGGGCGGTGCTGAACTCAATGATTGGTGGGCAGTAGGGCAACCAGACAGAAGCAAAGTTAAAAGCGTACATCGACAGAGAAACTGGGGACAACTAGTTGAAGGCGGCTTTTGGCGACTGAGAGGAGATGATGGAGATGATCAGTTGCGCGATGTGAGCGCTCTTACAACTGGAGATAAACAGTCGGTCTCCAGTTTCAGTCAGTTGCCCGTGTTCTACTTTTCGGCAACTAGTTGTCCTCAGTTTCGGAGATATGACCCGATGTGCGCGCTCCATGCGCCGCTCCGACAACGTGTGTGTATTGCGTGTATAGCGCCCTCTACAGTTTATGTCAGAAAACACACTGTAGTTGAGGCCAGTTGCTGTCGATGTACGCGCTGTTATTCCGAGACTGGTCTGCTACTGGGAGTTGCCCGTTTTTGTCAGATTGTCGATGTGTGCGGGGCAGCAACTCATATGCGACGGATATAATCAGTTGCCAGTCCGATGTACGCTAGGCTTTTAGCCTTCTCGGTTTGTGAGAGGATGTGAAGCTGCTGCTTGTTGAAGAGCGTCCAGCACAGTTGCATCAAAGTCTACCTCTGGGTCAGCACTGTGATGAACTAAAACATCTATAGTCTTTCCAGCCGAAAGAGTAGGTGCATTATGCTCAACATCATTACCATCATTTGCTAATGCTCTTAATTGATGAGCAATGGCTCCTAAAAAACTTACATTCGAAACTGCCATCATACCACACAAAAGTGCACAGAGGATCTCAAGCTAGAGGCAAGGAATGATCGAGACCAGAGTTCACGCAATCCTAACCAATCCTGTTCTAGATTGAGTTCAGCACCGCCCACCTAATTAGCATACAGGAACACAGAAATACATAAATAAATAAATGAAGAAATGTAGAAATACATAAATAAATAAATGAAGAAATGTAGAAATACATAAATAAATAAATGAAGAAATGTAGAAATACATAAATAAATAAATGAAGAAATGTAGAAATACATGAATAAATAAATGAAGAAATGTAGAAATACATAAATAAATAAATGAAGAAATGTAGAAATACATAAATAAATAAATGAAGAAATGTAGAAATACATAAATAAATATATGCAATAAATGGATAAATAAATAAAGGAAAAAATGTAGATATTGATAAATAACCTAAATAAAAGTATATTTATTTGATTTCAGAGTAATATTTAGCATATCAATGTAAATATTTAGTTTTTATTGTCCAAAATGAATGTATTTATTAATATATTCCTGTATTTATTTATTTATTTATTTATTTATACTTTAGTCATTTTTGGTCCTCCATACTGATGTAGCACCTTATGGGAAAATCAAATGTTTAAGATCAGACAACGGAACAGAGTTTACATCGAGTCTATTTCAGTCACTGCTCAGTAAAAGTGCCATAAGACATGAAACTTCAGGTCCTTATTCGCCCCATCAGAATGGGACAGCTGAACGAGCTTGGAGAACTCTGTTTGAGATGGCCAGGTGCATGCTCATTGAAAGCAAGTTACCAAAAGAGCTATGGACATATGCAGTGCAGACTGCTGCTATGATCAGAAATAGATGCTACAACAAACGCCTTAGACAAACTCCATATTTTGTGCTAACTGGAAAAAAACCTGATCGGTCTAAAATGAGAGTTTTTGGGTCAGAGTGTTATGCATATAAATATGATAAGAAAAAGCTAGACACACGCTGTGAAAAAGGCATATTTGTTGGTTATGATAAAAACAGTCCAGCATATCTGGTGTTTTATCCAGATACTGGTAAAGTTTCTAAAAATAGGCTGGTAAAATGTATTACTAAAGGTTCTGCTGAATGTGATACACAAACAGATGAAGGCATGTTTTAGGAACATTTAAAGCCTAAAAAGATGGTGGTAAATCCACAGTTTCAATCTGACGAGACAAAAGTGATCCCACCTGAAATCAAAGTAGAGGTGTGTGATACAAACCAAAATGGTGAGAGTAGCCAGGGTTTTCGTTATCCAAAAAGAGATCGGAAACGGACCCAATTTTACACAGATTATGACTATGAATTAAAATGTGACGAAGATTTAGCACTGACTAATATTGATTTTTGTTATCGTGTGACATGTGATGTTCCACAAACACCAAAAGAAGCTTTGAATTCTTCTAAATCAGAGCAGTGGTCCAAAGCTATGAAGGATGAAATGGACGCACTGATAGATAACGATACATTTACTTTGACAACATTACCTGTAGGTAAACATGCAGTGGGGGGTAGATGGGTGTTTGCGGTAAAAGAGAGTCCTGTTGAAACCATATACAAAGCCAGATATGTAGCCAAAGGTTATAGTCAAGTGGCTGGTATTGATTATAATGAAACTTTTTCACCCACTGCTGATATGACCTCTGTGCGTGTTCTGATGCAGCTTGCAGTTCAGTATAGTTTAGAGCTACATCAAATGGATGTCAAAACTGCATACTTACACGCCCCTAATATAGATTGTGACATTTATATGGAGCAACCTGAAGGATTCGAAGTAGAGTCAAAAACAGGAGAAAAGTTAGTCTGTAAACTCAATAAGTCACTTTACGGGTTGAAGCAGTCAGGACGAAACTGGAATAAGATGCTGCATGATTTTCTTGTTGAAAATGGTTTTGTCCAAAATACTGCTGACTATTGTGTGTACAGAAAAACTGGAAATGAGAAAGTGATGTTGTTAATTTGGGTTGACGATCTCATTATTGCAGCGGGTGATGGTCAAATCCTCAATGATGTGAAGGAAATGTTGGGGGCCAAATTCAAAATTAAAGATCTTGGAAAACTAAGACATTTCCTTGGCATTGATTTTGTCCAAACAAAAGAGGAAGTCAAAATGAATCAAAAACAATATATCACTAAAGTTCTTGAGAGATTTGATATGACCCACCACTGCAAATGCCTGCCGATCCAAAGAAGTACCGTGAAGTGGTTGGTAGTTTAATCTATGTTATGGAGTCTACACGTCCAGACTTGAGTTACATTGTGAGTAAACTGTCTCAAATACCTTTCTGAACCTAAGAACAACATTGGGTTGCAGCTAAAACATGTGTTGAGGTATTTGAAATACACTGTAAATCAAGAAATGTGTTTACAAGAAACAAAATGTAAGTTTAAAAAACTTGTGTCCTCCTACTGTGATGCTGACTGGGCGGCTGACCAGAACGACAGACGCAGTGTTACTGGATATGTTTCAGCTTATGTGAGAGTGGACCTATTGATGTTATCATGGAAGTCGAAAAAAAACAATCTACTGTTTGCTTTATCTACATGTGAGCTGAATACATGGCTCTATCAGCATCAGCCCAGGAAAGCCTGTATCTTGTGAACTTGTTATCTGGGATGGACAGTCAAAGTTTTACACCTGTGACAATCTTTGAAGACAATCAGGGTGCGATTGCTCTTTCAAAAAACCCAGTGTGTCGACAGCGATGTAAACACATCGACATAAAGTATCATTTTGTGCGATCTGCTATTTCAGATGGAAACATTAAACTTGTGTACTGCCCAACAGAGACTATGGTGGCCGATGTTTTTACTAAACCTGTCGCGAAACCGCGAATGGACAAATTTGTGTGTTTTCTATTTGGAATATGACTATTGTAATATATTTTGGGACATGTAAAATTAGTGTTTTTGTCAATCAAGGAACAAGTGGGGGTGTTGAATGTATGTCCTCAATTGACCCAGTGACCTACTTTCTGTGTGGGCGTGGCTACACACCGGTGCGCAATATTAATAAATGGCCCTCTGCTTGACACCTGTGAAGAACGCATGAAGCCAAAGTGTTTGCTGCATTCCTCTGAAATTTCACTCTTTTACGGCGATGGCAGCCAAAGTTTCAGTTTTGCATGAAATTCACTTTTACAACATCAGTTCAAATACATCACTTAGTTGTTGGCTGCCAGTATGCAATTCATGATGTTTTTGGCCTGTTTTAAGCGTTTCAAGTGTTTGCTGCATGAAATTCACTTTTACAACAGAATCAGTTCAAATACATAGAATCACAGTTGTTGGCTGCCAGTATGCAATTCATGATGTTTCTGGTCTGTTTTAAGTGTTTCAAGTGGTTTGCTGCATAAAAATCACTTTTACAACAGAATCATTCAAATACATAGAATCACACTTGTTTGATGCCAGTATGCAATTCATGATGTTTCTGGTCTGTTTTAAGTGTTTCAAGTGGTTTGCTGCATAAAAATTCACTTTTACAACAGAATCAGTTCAAATACATAGAATCACACTTGTTTGATGCCAGTATGCAATTCATGATGTTTCTGATCTGTTTTTAAGTGTTTCAAGTGGTTTGATGCATAAAATTCACTTTTACAACAGAATCAGTTCAAATACATAGAATCTTAGTTGTTGGCTGCCAGTATGCAATTCATGATGTTTTCTGGCCTGTTTTAAGCGTTTCAAGTGGTTTGCTGCATGAAATTCACTTTTACAACAGAATCAGTTCAAATACATAGAATCACACTTGTTTGATGCCAGTATGCAATTCATGATGTTTCTGGCCTGTTTTAAGCGTTTCAAGTGGTTTGCTGCATGAAATTCACTTTTACAACAGAATCAGTTCAAATACATAGAATCACACTTGTTTGATGCCAGTATGCAATTCATGATGTTTCTGGCTTGTTTTAAGCGTTTCAAGTGGTTTGCTGCATGAAATTCACTTTTACAACAGAATCAGTTCAAATACATAGAATCTTAGTTGTTGGCTGCCAGTATGCAATTCATGATGTTTTTGGCCTGTTTTAAGCGTTTCAAGTTGTTTGCTGCATGAAATTCACTTTTACAACAGAATCAGTTCAAATACATAGAATCACAGTTGTTGGCTGCCAGTATGCAATTCATGATGTTTCTGGTCTGTTTTAAGCGTTTCAAGTGGTTTGCTGCATGAAATTCACTTTTACAACAGAATCAGTTCAAATACATAGAATCACAGTTGTTGGCTGCCAGTATGCAATTCATGATGTTTCTGGTCTGTTTTAAGCGTTTCAAGTGGTTTGGTGCATGAAATTCACTTTTACAACAGAATCAGTTCAAATACATAGAATCACAGTTGTTGGCTGCCAGTATGCAATTCATGATGTTTCTGGCCTGTTTTAAGCGTTTCAAGTGGTTTGCTGCATAAAATTCACTTTTACAACAGAATCAGTTCAAATACATAGAATCACACTTGTTTGATGCCAGTATGCAATTCATGATGTTTCTGGTCTGTTTTAAGTGTTTCAAGTGGTTTGATGCATGAAATTCACTTTTACAATAGAATCAGTGGTTTGCAGCATGAAATTCACTTTAACAACATAATCAGTTCAACTACATAGAATAACAGTTGTTGGCTGCCAGTATGCAATTCATGATGTGTCTGGCCTGTTTTAAGCGTTTCAAGTGGTTTGCTGCATGAAATTCACTTTACAACAGAATCAGTTCAAATACATAGAATCACAGTGTTGGATGCCAGTATGCAATTCATGATGGTTCTGGCCTGTTTTAAGCGTTTCAAGTGGTTTGCTGCATGAAATTCACTTTTACAACAGAATCAGTTTAAAATACATAGAATCACAGTTGTTGGATGCCAGTATTCAATTCATGATGTTTTTAAGGCCTGTTTGCATGTAATTCACTTTTTAAGCGTTTCAAGAATCTTGTTTTTTTTGCTGCATGTGTTTTTGGCCTGTTTTAAGCGTTTACAAGTTGATTGGCTGCATGAAATTCACTTTTACAACAGAATCATTTTCAAATACATAGAATCATAGTTGTTGGCTGCCAGTATGCAATTCATGATTGTTTCTGGCCTGTACTTTTAAGCGTTTGAAAGTGGTTTGCTCAGGAAAAACCCCATGAAATTGACTTTTAATCAGACATCAGTTCAAATACATAGAAAATCTGTTTGATGCTGGGCAGTAACTGCAATAATAAACATGTTTCTGGCCTGTTTTGCGAGGACAAATCTTGAGGCAGACTGGGGAGCCCTCTTTGTTGGAATTTCTGTATCTGATTGTAAAGATAATTAAATACAGATGTTAAAACTTGGAGATCTGTTGTCATGCCTCTGCATCAACTCGAACACGTCAGTCAAGGGAATTATTGACTTCATTTGGGAGACCCCCGACGTGATGGTGCAGGGGAAAGACAGAGATGAGCTCAAATATAGACTGGGTCCGTGGGCCGGGAGAATTCTCTCTTCTCTTCTCTCTTCTCTTCGAAAGAGGTAAGCGGATCGTTACTTTTGAAAATCTGCACATTGTTTTAAATGGAAGAGAGAGAGAGAATTCGGCTCGACGGACTGCAGCGTGGCCAGGCGACCGCCGTGACGGGGCGTTCTATCGGACGCGATAGAACAATAGTCAGGTTTAGACGTTTTAACCTTGGGGGAAGCATTGGTCCCTCCTTAAAAAACAGAACAGATGATGAAAAGAGCCACAGGGGTATAAGTGCAAAAGAGGCACAACTGTTTAGATAAATAGGATTAGAGAGATAGGGATAGTTAGGGTCAGAAGTGATAGGATAATAAAACCTTCTATATCCCCCGGGGGCGGGGAAAAGGGCACAATTAATTTAAACAGAAGAAAAGCCAAGTATTTAAAATGTGGATTCTGATAATAATGATCTGATTAATGAGGAAAAAGAGAGCCTCTTGGCTGTAGTATACGAGTTTCATGTGAAGAAATGATCAGTTATGGAAGTTTTTCTCTTATTCTGATGTAATGTTTAATAGTCACAGAGAATCAAAAAAAAAAAGAGATTCTGCTGGGACTATTACTCATGTAAGCAAATAGTAATGTTTTCCATTACTGACGTATTTAAGGATAAAATGTAAAGTGTCGTTTGACGTGAGAAAAACTTTTACCACTGATTTAGAACCTTGTCACGAGAAAAACGAGAAAAGTATTTGACTCCATGCTTCCTTTGTTCGGGAGGCCCCTCCCCTCCCTCGTTCTGTCCTCTCTCTCTCCCCTCTCTCTCTCTCTCTCTCTCTCTCTCGTGAAGAAAGAATTTTTTGTAGAAAATTACATTTATACACACGATAATGTTACTGACATGGAGTCATAGGATCACAGAACTTTGAGTTAGATTATAAAGAGGCATTATTTTATTTTTTATCTCCAAGGCGTCTAGACAAGTTTTTTTTCCCTACATTTTGGTGATATAAAAGTTAGAATGATTTTAGAGAGCATTATACTTTTGGAAAAATAGTATAATTAATCATTGGTTTTGTATGGTAATTAACACACTTGTTTGTGTTTCTTGTTTGTCTGTTTTTTCCGAGAAAACTTCTGTCTGTTTCATTTGGCCAAAAATCGTCCCTGCCACAAACCACAACCGAGCATCATCATCATCATCATCAGCGTCTCCCCCTCTCCCTGCGGGTCGCAGGGGGCAGCATCGGCTGCAGCAGCTAACAGGAACTCTCGAAGAAGACTTCTCCTGCCTGTGAGGAGGCAAAGAAAAGACCGCAGACTTTTTCACAAACTGAGTGTTGTCCCATCCACGAAACAGAAGGTGGCGGTAATGCGAAGAATAGGCCGCCAACCGCCGGAAAACCAAACAAGAAGAAGAAGGACACGACACATTTGGGTGCGTCAGATATGAAAGAAGAAGAAAGACATTATGAGGAAAAGTTATCGGAAGAAGAAAGAAAGTGATCGTTGAAAGAAGAAGAAAGACATTGTGAGAAAGAGTTATCGGAAGAAGAAAGAAAGTGATTGTTGGAAGAAGAAGAAAAAAGACATGGAGACAAAGACATTGGACACTATGAGACAAAAGACATTGAAAGACGCCATGAGTAAAAGAAAGACATTAACGGACATTTGAGGAAGACGTGGCTGGCCTAAATGAGACACACAGAAGGTAAATATACAGACAGACAACAAACGCACAGAGACATATTAAGTCATATTTACACATTTAGGTCATTCGTTCATAACACCACATTTAGCTGCATGAAAGAATACAGGACAATCGTTAAAATTAATTCGACTCTTGCTTTAGCATGAGACACAAGGAGATTAGAACAGCAGTATATTTAAAGTAGAGGAGCTCTATTATTGAAACTAGTATTATTTAAAGTTATAGACGCGGAGAAGTTTAGAATTATTGATTTTGACTGCATGATCTTGGTAATACGGATATTTAAAGCAGTGTTTTCAACCTCTGAACCGTGGCTCGTTTCTCATTTAAGAACAATCACATGCACAGATGAAACTGGTGCTAGAAAGAGAACTGCAGCTTTTAATGGACGCTGCATTTAGTACAAAATGGTTTGTTCAGACAATTAAAGTTTGAAAAATGATTTAAAGCATTTCTGAATTTTGGCTAAAGGTGATATTGGATCATTTCTGATAACACATAGACGCAACACTGTTCATTGGTTGAAAACAAAGATGTAGGGACATTTTTTGAAATCTTTTATGACATGTTTCTCTTCCAAATAGCTAAATTAGAAACAATTAGGACAATTATGTCTTTGATAACTGTTGGCCGTTTATCTGAGACATGATTGGTGCAAGTACACACACATAAAACAATGGTCTTTTCTCCACATGAACGTGAAACAAAGGTGAAGTATTAAAGTTTGAAACTAATTTACATTTTTAAGGAATCCGAACTGGCTTTAAAAAAAAAAAAGGGAAAAACATTTATTGCACGTGCATGAGTTTTTTTTTAGTAACAAGAGCTCATTAAAAATATAGGGGACACAGTTTGTGACAAGCCCGAGTAAAGACCACGTGGTTTAAACACTAAAGTTTGAAATGGATCCTTTTAGGAAAAATCTCTCAAAGCTTTGCATGTTCTGCAGGCTCTGAAAGTTGCAACTATAAAATAGCTCATGAGACAATTGTAATTGGACATGGAAAAATATAACAAAGTTAAAATTACAGGCCTCTTGTGTTGTCTATATGTTTGTGTATGTTATATGTTTGTGTATGTTATATGTTTGTGTATGTTATATGTTTGTGCGTCATGTCCAATACACTACGTTGACCTTAACAAACTGGACCAATACTAACGTGGGGTGTTGTGAGTGTGTTGTGAGTGTGTTGGGGAGTGGACGAGGAGTGCTGAACGGAGAATGGAATAACAAAAGTTTTCTGTAATGTTTTAATGTGATCATGGAATAATTATTTTTTGTCAACAGCATACGGTGTAAGTACTAGAGATTCAAAGATGACAAGCTTTATTGAACAGGTGTAAAAGTGAGAGTACTCTGGGATGAGTACTCTGAGGAAAGTACTCTGAGAAAGTACTCTGAGATGAATACCTTGCTGAAGGTACTGGGAGCCCCTCCCTCTGCTGTTTGCCCGGACAGTGATTCGGTCCAACCGCAGTGAGCGGTCATTGGGCGGAGGACAACTTTGGTTTGTAATTCACATTTAGGGGAGTATAAAATTGGAAACATACATATTGTTAAGTCTGTATTTGGCTACAGCCTCTGCCCTGATGCCACACACCGTCTGTCAATGCAGTTATGTTTTGCCCAATTGGATTGATTGACAGGCCGCACCATGCGAAGAGAGGAAAGTGGGCGTTTCTTGTGTTCTAATGTTTGTTTTTCAGATGAAAGATAAACTGCACCTGCTTCAGGGATAACACAGTAGTATGGATCATAAGGAAAATGAGCCTCTACTTTGGCACCAAAGCCCACAATATGAATTGAGGACGATCCGGGAGGAACAACTGAAGATGATTGGAACAGTAATCTACACACACACAGACGCATGTTTTATACTTTGGACCACGACCAACAGAGGGAGTATAGTAATGTTATTGTCATAGGTGGTCATGGTCCTTAACCTTCTAAATCATTAGAAAGAAGTGTAAAACATATATTTACAAGAACAAATAAATAATAGAAAGGGCAGCCTAAAAAAGCAAAATGGGAAAATTATTAAGTAATTTTCGGAGTTGCCAAAATGAAATAAAATTCTATATTTGTCCCATAGGGGGTCATTCTAAATTTAGTGTTGTGCAAATTTAAAAGGAGAAATAATAGCGCTTATAACATCAAACAGATCTACTCTTTAAGATAATAGATCATACAATAATAGAATAGAATGAAATAGTCTGGAGCTATAATGTCATTGGATTCGAGGAGCTATAGGTTGAAAGGTCGCTAGGAAGAGGTGTCAGAATAAACAATAGTAATAATAGTTAGACTAGTGAATAATCAAAATAGTTCTATTGTGGAAATAAGTATCAATAAGGTCAAATTGTTCTAATAACTAAAGTAAAAAGGAATCAAATGGAGTCAGATTTTAGATGTTTCTGTTTTCCACATCTGTAGGAACTGGTGCAGAGGTGTTTATAGAGAGTAGTATTAAAATGCAGACATAGAACGACAGGCTTTAACACAATTTTAAATCTAAAAATAGCTCAAATATAACATTGCTCTTGATGCAGCCTCTGAGCTGCTCCATTGGAGAACAGGTTAAATGTTATTGTTTATTACAAACAGCTGATGTATTTACACATATTAAGTTTGGGACAACTCTTTAAACAGTTATAAGCAGCGGACAGAAGCCATGAATGTGCTTTTGTTTATTAAATAATTAATTTCATAGCCATATAATCGTAGAGAACGGTTTTAAAATAGTTCTCTTCCTCCCGCTCCCTTTCAGGCAAATTGAATAGATTCATGTTTTTAATATTGGAGAACGACTGTGTTGTTTTTGGAATTGTCTGAAATACAATACATAGAATAGTGATTTGCAGAACAAGAACCAGCCAATGAAAAATCGTCTATTGCCAATGCAATTGTTACAATCAGAACTCAAAAATTGGGAATATGCTTTGGCTCAAACTACAACCAAGATTTGGAGTCACAATAGAGTGTAAAATAGATAGATGCTTTCAAAAATAGAGATTATTTTTAGACAGGGCCAATATCAAACGGTAAAAAGACCATTTCCTTCATATTATGTCCAAAAGTAGTTACTTCAAAAGTAGATAATGTTCATGAGTGTAGCCTAGATTAATGTAGCTTAGATTAATGAGATAGATTAGAACCAACAGAGATTCAAAAACATTTAAAAGCATTTTGGTTAATTTGAATATAGCACAAAAGTAGATATTTAGGTATTTTTGAGAATTTTAAGAGCTGTCGATTTGTCAGCAACAGATTAGAGAATCAAAATACCGTTGTATAGGGACTGACCCCAGAGAAACCTGCTAAAATAGATTAGCTCCTGTAACGATAATACCAATTTGATTAATGATGAAGAATCAGAATGACACAGCGGTGGTCATCAAAGAGTTTTGTGAAGGAATGTTTCGAATGTGGTTGTGTGTTGTATTCTTTCTGTATTAACTCTTCACAGATATCAAGCCGGAACTAAGCACAAGTATTGATGATAAACGACGATGTGGATTGTGACCTAATTTTTTAATCAGGTCAAAAGAGGGAAACTGTTGTATATTTTAACTATGCAGATGTGAATATTGGCTGACCCTGATTTGAACTGTCTTTTCCTAAAGCAAAAAGACCTGGTTTCCCCATGTTCCTTTGTTAGTCCAAAGTGCATGGGTGAGTTAATGATAGGTAATCTGGGGGGGGATTCTGCTAATCCTGAAGGAGGGGGACCCAGAGAGCCTTCTGCCTTATCTCAAAGAAGTAATAAATTTGGGGAGTGGTAGTGTGTGTGAATGATTCTGTTTAAGGTACGGCAGACAGAGGGGACATGATGGAAGAGGCCGGACCCAAGTCCTGCCTGATACGACACGCCCCCTGCTTCCTGAACATGGACTGATAATGCTCTGGCTTGAGAGGACACAGGAGAATGAGCCGAGGGCGAGCCAGGGACATGCATAGTTTTAGGAGCCCTCTTTGTTGGAATTTCTGTATCTGATTGTAAAGATAATTAAATACAGATGTTAAAACTTGGAGATCTGTTGTCATGCCTCTGCATCAACTCGAACACGTCAGTCAAGGGAATTATTGACTTCACGGCATTCGGTGGTCTGTAACAACATCCAATGACAACAGGCCTCAAATGAGGTAACTGTAACTGTAACCAGAGTACTTCGACTCCTGCGATGTTAAGATCTGATCTTACTGTGACTGGGATGTGATTTTGGACATAACAAGCTACACCTCCACCATGTAAATTTCTGTCCAGCCTAAAAATATTATAGCCATCTATATGTAATAAAGGGCTATTTATTGTTGCATCCAGATGCGTTTCTGATATTGCTAATACCTGAAAATTATATTTTTGTAAAGTATTCTGAATATCACATATTTTATTTCTTAAGCAGCACACGTTCAAATGAGCTATTTTAAAAAAACCTTTTTGCAACAGAATATGGTCTTTAATCATCTGATATTTGTTCTGAATTTATTCTTTTAGTTTCCCATTGAGCCTCCACCAAAACCCTCACATTACTTAACACATTCATACACACATCCACACACACAAAAAGACAGAGAGACAGAGACAGAGGCAGAGGAAGAGACAGAGACAGAGACAGAGACAGAGACAGAGGCAGAGGCAGAGGCAGAGGCAGAGACAGAGGCAGAGGCAGAGACAGAGACAGAGGCAGAGACAGAGGCAGAGGCAGAGGCAGAGACAGAGACAGAGGCAGAGGCAGAGACAGAGGCAGAGACAGAGACAGAGGCAGAGGCAGAGGCAGAGGCAGAGACAGAGGCAGAGGCAGAGGCAGAGACAGAGACAGAGACAGAGGCAGAGGCAGAGGCAGAGGCAGAGACAGAGACAGAGACAGAGACAGAGACAGAGGCAGAGGCAGAGGAAGAGAGGCAGAAGCAGAGGCAGAGACAGAGGCAGAGGCAGAGGAAGAGAGGCAGAAGCAGAGGCAGAGACAGAGGCAGAGGCAGAGGCAGAGACAGAGACAGAGACAGAGGCAGAGGCAGAGGCAGAGACAGAGACAGAGGCAGAGACAGAGGCAGAGGCAGAGGCAGAGACAGAGACAGAGGCAGAGGCAGAGACAGAGACAGAGACAGAGGCAGAGGCAGAGGCAGAGACAGAGACAGAGGCAGAGGCAGAGGCAGAGGCAGAGACAGAGACAGAGGCAGAGGCAGAGGCAGAGACAGAGGCAGAGGCAGAGACAGAGACAGAGGCAGAGGCAGAGACAGAGACAGAGACAGAGGCAGAGGCAGAGGCAGAGACAGAGACAGAGGCAGAGGCAGAGACAGAGACAGAGACAGAGACAGAGGCAGAGACAGAGGCAGAGACAGAGACAGAGGCAGAGGCAGAGACAGAGACAGAGGCAGAGACAGAGACAGAGACAGAGACAGAGGCAGAGGCAGAGGCAGAGGCAGAGACAGAGACAGAGGCAGAGACAGAGGCAGAGGCAGAGACAGAGGCAGAGACAGAGACAGAGGCAGAGACAGAGGCAGAGACAGAGACAGAGGACAGAGGCAGAGGCAGAGGCTGAGACAGAGGCAGAGGCAGAGGCAGAGGCAGAGACAGAGACAGAGGCAGAGGCAGAGACAGAGGCAGAGACAGAGACAGAGACAGAGGCAGAGGCAGAGGAAGAGAGGCAGAAGCAGAGGCAGAGACAGAGGCAGAGGCAGAGGAAGAGAGGCAGAAGCAGAGGCAGAGACAGAGGCAGAGGCAGAGGCAGAGACAGAGACAGAGACAGAGGCAGAGGCAGAGGCAGAGGCAGAGACAGAGACAGAGGCAGAGACAGAGGCAGAGGCAGAGACAGAGGCAGAGACAGAGGCAGAGGCAGAGACAGAGACAGAGGCAGAGGCAGAGACAGAGGCAGAGGCAGAGGCAGAGACAGAGACAGAGGCAGAGACAGAGGCAGAGGCAGAGGTAGTTTTTTCTTTATTGTTTTAAGCAAGAAATACAAAGGAATCACAAAAGATTTGTTCCAAGGTATAGTTACATTTAATTATTCTATAATTCAGACACACAAAAAGTCCATAAAACACAAAAATAGACAAAACACTTACAATATTTACACAATTTGGTAAAAACGGTTTCTCCAATGCCTCCAGAGATCAGAAATGTGCCCAACACTGTATAAAACATTCATAATCTAAACTTGCCTTGCCTTATAGTGTTAGCCTGGATGCTACAGCGTAAGCCTGGATGCTACAGCGTAAGCCTGGATGCTACAGCGTTAGCCTGGATGCTACAGCGTTAGCCTGGATGCTACAGCGTTAGCCTGGATGCTACAGCGTTAGCCTGGATGCTACAGCGTTAGCCTGGATGCTACAGCGTTAGCCTGGATGCTACAGCGTTAGCTAGTTTAGACATTTGTAGAGAGGTTTTACTAAGTCAAATGGTTCTTGTTGTGTGGTCGGTTGTCGGTTGCTGGGGACAGATTACGTTTTTTTTTCTATTTCAAAGAAAGAAAACCCTCGACATTTGGAGCATTTGGAAAACCAGAGCAGGTCAGAATCTCAGTTGGATCAAACTCAGAGGAAGAGGCCGGTTTTTCTTGTCATAAATCTATTGCACACCTGCGACCAGCACCAGCAGGGGCACCAGCACCGGTCTCCTGCTGGTCCCAGAGTCAGGACTAAACTCAGAGAAGCAGCGTTTCAGATTTACGCAGCTACAATCTCTGTTGTTTTTACTTGTGCATAAAGTGGTCGTTTTTAGACATTTGATGAAGATTTGTTATGCCTCAAACCCATTTTTACTTTTACTACATGTGTTCACCTTGAGCCAAAGCACATTCCTTCTTCATGACTTCATGTTGTGTGATTGGTCGTTAAGCACTTTGATGTCACGGCTCAATGGAACAGGACCCCCCCCCCAGGCACAGGAGGGGGGGGGGGGGGCAGCAGTGAACTGGGCTACAGTATATACATGACATTGGCTTGTCTTGGTATACACAATCAGTACACAAGGTGAGAGAGAGAGACAGAGAGAGAGAGAGAGACTGAGACTGAGAGAGAGACTGAGACAGAGAGATACAGAGAGACTGAGACAGACAGAGAGAGAGAGAGAGAGAGAGAGAGAGAGAGAGAGACTGAGAGAGACAGACTGAGAGAGAGAGAGAGAATATTGCCTTACACAATCAGTACAACCTGTGTCAAGATCCTAAAAATGAACACCTCAGAGGTCTGTCTGTTATAGAGAGGGTCTTTATTTATGAGTGGTTAGAACTATCGCCTCTCAGCAAGAAGGTCTTGGGTTCGAATCCCGGTCGGAACAGGGCCTTTCTGAGTGGAGTTTGCATGTTCTCCCCGTGTCTGTGTCTGTACTCCGGTTTCCCCAACCAAAAACATGCACAACAGGTTAAGAAAAGCGACAAAAATGCCAAAGCCAAAGGGGAAGAAAGATATTTATAGCTCTTGATGTTATTATTATTATTATGATGTGCTCCGTGGTCACCGTCCTTTAGCCTGATTAGCATACGGGCGTCTGGGACAGGCCTGAGGGGGGCGTCTGTGGCCTCCCATTGACCCTCATTAGGCAGAGGCAGTAAAACACACATTTGCCCTGAGTTTATATGAAATTACATCTGACGCTGCTGAGCCCAAAGTGCAGAGAGGTCAGAGGCAGTGTCTGGAAACCGGGCCTCCAGGTTAGACTCTGACACGTTTGGAAAAAGGTTGGTGTTTTTGTCTCTGTGGCTCTAGTTCCAGGTCGTCACTGTTGATATTAAACTTTTTCAACTTATTTTGCTGCTTGCTGCATAAAGAGCTGAAAAATTAGTCAAAAATTGCAAACATTTGGCAAAATAAGTCTCAATCTGAGCACATTCAGATTGAGCCTTAAAACTAGTTTGGTCAATGCGACAAAAATCATCTGGTTTTTAAAAGATACAAGAAATGAAGCAAAAAATCTTATAATTAGACTTAATGGCTGTCATAATGTGTCAGATTAAGATAAAAACGTCTTGATTCAAGCTTTTATTACCTCATATTTTCATTACTTTTGGCAGTGTGGTCAGAAAAGAAGTGACCAAAAGTTCTTTCCTCGACCTCACGACGGAAAACATGGGATTTGAAAGACTTTGAAAGAAATTAATCGCGAGGTAAGAGTAGACAAAAGTGACGGCAGAACAAACTCCATGCTAAGCTGGAAAAATTGCTAGTTTTTGGGAAGTTTCCGCTTTTAAACAGCTGCTTAATTGGCGTAGGTCGGCAGCGCTCTGTGATTGGCCGATGGTGAAAGGGGCCGGCTTGTACGGGCTGCAGCACTTAGGCTATATCCACACGAAGACAAAACACTTATAATTTCAGAAACGTTTTCTGTAAACACGGAGTTAGCTCAGTAAACGTGTGCGTCCATATGAATGTAGTCAATACGCCTGAAAACGCTGTGAAACTATGCCAGACCTGTTGGTGGCGCTGTGACGCAATGACGGGATCAAGCCCAAACTTCCGTGACGGGAACTGGGCATGTGCAGAATTTTGTAAACAGACAACATGGCGAGTGGGCGAGCTGGTACTACATTAGTATGGACGGACGATGAGGTTGAACTGTTGCTTCGGGTCACACTGGATTACAAAACCAACAAGCTACATTGTTGTTGTCATTATTTTCTGAGTGCGGCGCATGCTGCTTTAACAAGAGGCGGGGCGATGACGCGTCTCAGATACATTGCGGAGAGGCAGTAACCACGGAGCGGCATATACGGAGTTTTGAAATCTTTCCACTCTGGGACCTAGTTTCAAAAATGTTCGTTTACACCCCCCCAAAACGCCGGCCTCGTATGGACGATACACTGGATTGATAAAGTATTTTTGCGTTTTGGCCTGAGCTTGACTTCGTGTGGACAGGGCCTTAGTCTACCAGACTGAAGTTTCACAGGCTGCATGTCATGTGTGTGTCCGATCACGGAGGAGGGGTTTAAATCTGCCCCTGATAAAACCCACTCTTTTTGATGAAAATGGTGTATTCTTGAGAAGCCTCGCACAAAAGAGACCATAAAGAATTGTTGATTTGTACAAAGCTGGGTTCAATAGTTGTAGAAACTGTCTACAAATGCACAGAGTTTGGCACTGTTGTCTTTCTGCTCTGTTGTCTGAATTGGAAGACACTATGGAGGCTTGCCACCTGGTATCTACTATCTACAAAGCCGTGGTTTTAGCCCAAAAAAGAACCATAAATATTAGTAAGTTTTCATTTATATACCGCCTTTTCACTGCAGATCTGAGTCTCAAAGTGGTTTACAATTGTTAATTTTGGGCATTTGTCTCTCACTCCACACAGAGATGGGAGCGGGGTCGCCAGTACAGGAAGCGCATGCCAGAACTATTGGACATATTTTTAGTGGTAGGGGAAACCGGAGTACCCGGAGGAAACCTACGCAGACACGGGGAGAACATGCAAACTCCACTCAGAAAGGCCCTGGTCCGACCGGGATTCGAACCCAGGACCTTCTTGCTGAGAGGCGAGAGTGCTATCCACTCAGCCACCGTGCCGCCCAATTCAATGGGCGGCACGGTGGCACGGTTCAATATTCAATTCAATATTTTCTTTGGCGCTAAATCACAACAGAAGTTATTTTTCCCGGAGACGACAGATTAGATGATCAAACAATGAGATAACTAAACTTTTTCTTACACTAAATATTCTAATTTCTTTACTTATTTACACTTTAACATTCACTCCTTGAAGAAAGCAATGTATTTTTTGGAATTTCCAAGATGTAGAAGCACTAATAATACAACTTTTTTTTACGTTTTTGTTGCAGATTGATGGTAAAAGTGCCTAAAACCAAGTGATAAAAATGTTCCAAAAAGGTAGATTTCCGTTCCAAGCTTCAAGTCCATATTTTGACTCAAAAGATGGCTGAGGAAACTATTAAAGGGTTAACAATATCGTGCCGTCGTTACCCAATAGACAGCTCACAAGCCCTGATCCAATTTTCAGTCTTTTATCGTAGTATCTCTTTAATTACCAAAGTGAGTGCACTCACAGCTCCATCCAGAGGACCTTTGTGGAGACTGACAATGCTCTGAGTCTGCAGTGTCACGGGGCTCAGAGGTTGGTGTAATAATAGTGCCTCTTGCGTGGGACGTCCCGAGCACAGAGGGCCTGGTCAGGTGCCTCTGTAGGGGGGGGTGGGGGGGCGGTGTCCTGAAGGTCAGAGCCGGAGTGGGTTCATGTGATACGCCCTGAAATAGAAACAACAGCAGCAGGAGAAGAGAGAGCCACAAAGAGCCAGGATCCCAGAGGAAGAGGAGGGAGGAGGAAGAGGGGGAGGACCAGGAGGGGGTGGGGGGGCATGGGGCAGCAGAGAATGGCATTTACAGAGGACATAGCGATTCTGTCTGAAAAGCCAAGACACCGATGAATCCTGATTATATATTTAGTGCGTTTGAAAAGTCTGTATTGAGCTCAGAGCGTGACAGAAAGGCCGAGTCAGCATAATCCACGGCTCAGTCACTGGGACCTGGAAGACCCTGGACACGTCCGGGACTCAAGGTGGCGAGAAAAATGCTCAGGACGTAGGGCTTAGTTCAGTTTATTCATTAAAAGGGACAGTGGACAATACACATTAACCTCAAAGGGTAAAGCTCAAGAGAAAGTTTCCAACTGTAGTCCCAGGACAGGCTGAAAAACACTGGGGCAAAAAACTGTTGAGTCAGCAGAAAATTATACAAGTTCTACCATGAGGAGGCGGAGTTTAGTTTAGTGTTGGTTGTGGTAGCACCACAATCTTTGCAGAGATTACATTTGCTAAACATTCCTCTTGCTCCGGCTTCAGTTTCTTGATAGAACCAGACCAGAATACTTTACTGTCGCATTCTTCACCAAACTACAACCTGCCCGTTCGACACAAACTCTTGACGTCACCCACATCTAACTACAACACCCGCCTCCCGCGCTCTCTGATTGGTCGGATGGAATTCAACAGATTGTAATCCCAAACACCGGGACCAGACCCAGACGTTACCTGCAGGACATGATGATGGACCGGAGAGTACGGATGGATAAGACCAGGCTATTGTGTTATCCAAAGTCCATAAAGGTCCTGGATCAAGGCCAGTCCTCAGATCCTGCATGGGGGAGGAGTCCAGGACAACTCTAAAAACATGAGAAACCTCGAGACTGTGGTTCAAGCCTGAATTAAGACGTTTGAAAATGGACCTTTTTCCTCTTCCCATTTCCCCAGACCTTACATGGGCACGCTCCGACCAAAGCCTGCTGTATTTATTCATGTTCTTTGACCATCTTGAGTAAAAGCGTCCTTCCTCTTCTCCCGTCTCACTGTGGACACAAACAGATGGACTCTGACAGTTTCTCCCAGAAGAATGATCTATTATTGAACACAGTGGTTTTAGTTCCTGAAGGTCACAGCTCCGGCCACAGACTCTCACACGCCCGACACAAACATTATTATCTGGTGAATGTTTACTCTGGCATTCTGTGTTCTGGAATGTTTCATAATGTCTTAACCCTTTAATGGTTTCTTCAAAAGCAGGAATGTCCAAACTCAGGCCCAGGGGCCAATTGCGGCCCTCAATGTCATTTTATGTGGCCCTCTGCTTTGCTAATGTGGTTTTACTGCAAATGACAAATAAATTCTTCTTCTTTGACGTGGTTTTTGATTTTATCACAAACTCCCGTTAATGGTGCTACAGTAGCTGGATGGTAAACATTTGTCATCCATCCAACTTCAGCTCAATTATAGATCATTACAAAGCTCAGAACAGCCCGACGCCAGTCAAGACAGATAGTTTCACAATAATAATAATAATAATTGTATATAATAATCATTTTACTTTTACATGACAAGTACCTCAGCTTTAACTAGAAATACTTGACTTTTTACAGACATGCACCTATGGTCCCAGCTCTATGGTCATAGTTCTATGGTCCCAGCTCTATGGTCCCATGCAGCTCTATGATCCTAGCTCTATGGTCCCATGCAGCTCCTAGCTCTATGGTCCCATGCAGCTCCATGGTCCCAGCTCTATGATCCTAGCTCTATGGTCCCAGCTCTATGATCCTAGCTCTATGGTCCTAGCTCTATGGTCCTAGCTCTATGGTCCTAGTTCTATGGTCCCAGCTCTATGGTCCCAGGCCACAGAAGCTGCAGGCGTCCCACAGAGATACAGATACTGAGGTGAAATGGCGGCTTTAGGAATCTGCTCGTGTACAAAACCATAAATCTCTCAGAATGAGGTGCATCTCCGACTCTGTTAAACACAGAGAGTGCAGTAAGACAAGGCAAGGTCAGGCCTGATTATTTGTATAGCACAGTTCAGGGTTAAGCGCCTGAGCAGACGAATTCCTGACATGGTTGGGGCCCTGAGGCGAGCTGTAGCTTCCCCTGCGACCGGTCAATCCTCACGGCTCATATCTGGGTTTACAAAGACAGTATCAGAGTAAAAACACCAGCAATAGGAGCCACAGTGTCTACAAGCTAGAGTTAGCAGGTTTGCATTGTCCATCTACTGTATCTACAACCTCTGGTCTAACTGCTACTGTATCTACAACCTCTGGTCTAGCCCTCAGCCCTCAGATAATGTCTATTGAAATTCCCTCCTGTTTCATGTGAGCCAAAATGTCTGGGTTTGGATCCTGGTGCCAAACCCAATGTAACTGTCAATGTACCAACACATACTGTAGCAATAATTATCACTTCAGACCAGTGTGGGCAGGTCCCAGATCAAAAGTGTCCAAAATGACGTGCCATGCAGTACCACCCCAGGCCTGTGGGGGTGGACCTGTAATAAGAATTAGCCAATGCTAACATATAGCATCTTCTTACCTCTGGAAAACGTCTTTACAGGATGGTCCAAAAGTTGTCTCTTGGCCCAAAGCTCCGTTCCACATGTGTGTCAATGCTGAGTGTTCTGGACCAGTCTAGTTTAGTCGCTGTGGACTTTAGAAGTCTCTCGTTCAAATGAATGGGGCTCGTGCAGCTGACGCCTGCACAGATGAGTTTTTTCACATTTTCCAGCCCCCGCGGCCATTTTGAATCACTCCATGAAAGCCCAATTTTTGGCCCATTAGTTAGAACGGCGGAGAAAGGCGTGACTAGGTCTGTTAATCCTCTACTCTCAGTATCAGCTCCTCCCATCAGGCCGCTACAGAGAACCAACCAGAAATAAGAAAAGCTATCTAAACTGGTTTATGTCTGTGAACCTCCTGAACACAGACCATGGAGCAGAGCTGATGGTTTATGTCTGTGAACCTCCTGAATACAGACCATGGAGCAGAGCTGATGGTTTATGTCTGTGAACCTCCTGAACGCAGACCATGGAGCAGAGCTGATGGTTTATGTCTGTGAACCTCCTGAACACAGACCATGGAGCAGAGCTGATGGTTTATGTCTGTGAACCTCCTGAGCGCAGACCATGGAGCAGAGCTGATGGTTTATGTCTGTGAACCTCCTGAATACAGACCATGGAGCAGAGCTGATGGTTTATGTCTGTGAACCTCCTGAGCGCAGACCATGGAGCAGAGCTGATGGTTTATGTCTGTGAACCTCCTGAATACAGACCATGGAGCAGAGCTGATGGTTTATGTCTGTGAACCTCCTGAACACAGACCATGGAGCAGAGCTGATGGTTTATGTCTGTGAACCTCCTGAACGCAGACCATGGAGCAGAGCTGATGGTTTATGTCTGTGAACCTCCTGAACGCAGACCATGGAGGAGAGCTGATGGTTTATGTCTGTGAACCTCCTGAACGCAGACCATGGAGCAGAGCTGATGGTTTATGTCTGTGAACCTCCTGAATACAGACCATGGAGCAGAGCTGATGGTTTATGTCTGTGAACCTCCTGAACGCAGACCATGGAGCAGAGCTGATGGTTTATGTCTGTGAACCTCCTGAATACAGACCATGGAGCAGAGCTGATGGTTTATGTCTGTGAACCTCCTGAATACAGACCATGGAGCAGAGCTGATGGTTTATGTCTGTGAACCTCCTGAGCGCAGACCATGGAGCAGAGCTGATGGTTTATGTCTGTGAACCTCCTGAACACAGACCATGGAGCAGAGCTGATGGTTTATGTCTGTGAACCTCCTGAATGCAGACCATGGAGCAGAGCTGATGGTTTATGTCGGTGAACCTCCTGAACACAGACCATGGAGCAGAGCTGATGGTTTATGTCTGTGAACCTCCTGAGCGCAGACCATGGAGCAGAGCTGATGGTTTATGTCTGTGAACCTCCTGAACACAGACCATGGAGCAGAGCTGATGGTTTATGTCTGTGAACCTCCTGAGCGCAGACCATGGAGCAGAGCTGATGGTTTATGTCTGTGAACCTCCTGAACGCAGACCATGGAGCAGAGCTGATGGTTTATGTCTGTGAACCTCCTGAACACAGACCATGGAGCAGAGCTGATGGTTTATGTCTGTGAACCTCCTGAACGCAGACCATGGAGCAGAGCGCTGATGGTTTATGTCTGTGAACCTCCTGAACGCAGACCATGGAGCAGAGCGCTGATGGTTTATGTCTGTGAACCTCCTGAACGCAGACCATGGAGCAGAGCTGATGGTTTATGTCTGTGAACCTCCTGAACACAGACCATGGAGCAGAGCTGATGGTTTATGTCTGTGAACCTCCTGAATACAGACCATGGAGCAGAGCTGATGGTTTATGTCTGTGAACCTCCTGAACGCAGACCATGGAGCAGAGCTGATGGTTTATGTCTGTGAACCTCCTGAATACAGACCATGGAGCAGAGCTGATGGTTTATGTCTGTGAACCTCCTGAATACAGACCATGGAGCAGAGCTGATGGTTTATGTCTGTGAACCTCCTGAGCGCAGACCATGGAGCAGAGCTGATGGTTTATGTCTGTGAACCTCCGAACGCAGACCATGGAGCAGAGCTGATGGTTTATGTCTGTGAACCTCCTGAATACAGACCATGGAGCAGAGCTGATGGTTTATGTCTGTGAACCTCCTGAATACAGACCATGGAGCAGAGCTGATGGTTTATGTCTGTGAACCTCCTGAATACAGACCATGGAGCAGAGCTGATGGTTTATGTCTGTGAACCTCCTGAACACAGACCATGGAGCAGAGCTGATGGTTTATGTCTGTGAACCTCCTGAACACAGACCATGGAGCAGAGCTGATGGTTTATGTCTGTGAACCTCCTGAACACAGACCATGGAGCAGAGCTGATGGTTTATGTCTGTGAACCTCCTGAATACAGACCATGGAGCAGAGCTGATGGTTTATGTCGGTGTTACTGTGTATTTTCAATGTAGCAGCTGTGAGTCCAAGACACATTTCCTACGGGACATAATAAATGAATCTTGAATCTTGAGTTCTATACCATGTGTAGTTCTATACCATGTGTAGTTCTATACCATGTGTACGTAGTGCCAAACTTCCTCTATATGCTTCCTCAGTCAAATATGCAATACTTTTATCTGAATCTTTCTAAATTGAACAATAGAAAGATAACATTTCAAGTTGAACTAACTCCAAATGTCTCTGACCTAAACAACCAGTGGATTATGATATTATTACGGCACTAAAAGTTGTGTGAAGTCATTATTGTGTGTAGTCATTATTGTGTGAAGTCATTATTGTGTGAAGTCATTAGCGACTCGCCGTTATTGATGTGTCTCCGTTCGCTCCCGTAATTATCGCCGGCTAAATGTGTTACTTTGTCCGAGGGGGTTCCATCCGCATCATTCATCTGCCGGAACTTGATATTTCTGAATAAAACGTCTCAAAGTGAACTTTTATGAGAAGGTCAGAGAATGAGGAGTGGGAACACGGAAAACCCCGGAAAGAGATGTCCCTGTGTCAGTGGGAATATGCGTTAGCTTAGACCCACTGTGCTAGCTAAGCCTTAGCCATCTCTCAACTATGTACATGTAGGTCTGGTCTTACCATGTGTAAACTCTGGTCCATGATCATCTCCTACATGTACGTCTGGTCTTACCATGTGTAAACTCTGGTCCATGGTCATTTCCTACATGTACGTCTGGTCTTACCATGTGTAAACTCTGGTCCATGATCATTTCCTACATGTACGTCTGGTCTTACCATGTGTAAACTCTGGTCCATGATCATTTCCTACATGTACGTCTGGTCTTACCATGTGTAAACTCTGGTCCATGATCATTTCCTACATGTACGTCTGGTCTTACCATGTGTAAACTCTGGTTCATGATCATCTCCTACATGTGCGTCTGGTCTTACCATGTGTAAACTCTGGTCCATGGTCATCTCCTACATGTACGTCTGGTCTTACCATGTGTAAACTCTGGTCCATGATCATTTCCTACATGTACGTCTGGTCTTACCATGTGTAAACTCTGGTCCATGGTCATTTCCTACATGTACGTCTGGTCTTACCATGTGTAAACTCTGGTCCATGATCATTTCCTACATGTACGTCTGGTCTTACCATGTGTAAACTCTGGTCCATGGTCATTTCCTACATGTACGTCTGGTCTTACCATGTGTAAACTCTGGTCCATGATCATTTCCTACATGTACGTCTGGTCTTACCATGTGTAAACTCTGGTCCATGGTCATCTCCTACATGTACGTCTGGTCTTACCATGTGTAAACTCTGGTCCATGGTCATTTCCTACATGTACGTCTGGTCTTACCATGTGTAAACTCTGGTCCATGATCATTTCCTACATGTACGTCTGGTCTTACCATGTGTAAACTCTGGTCCATGGTCATTTCCTACATGTACGTCTGGTCTTACCATGTGTAAACTCTGGTCCATGATCATTTCCTACATGTACGTCTGGTCTTACCATGTGTAAACTCTGGTCCATGGTCATTTCCTACATGTACGTCTGGTCTTACCATGTGTAAACTCTGGTCCATGATCATTTCCTACATGTACGTCTGGGTCTGATCCTATTGGCTGCAGTTTCCTCGGTTGAATCCCCTCCGACCAATCAGAGAGCGGGGGAGGCGGGTGTTGTAGGTCGGTGTCGGTGACGTCAAGAGTTTGTGCTGAATTTGCAGGTTGTAGTTTGTCGGAGAATGCGATAGTAAAATAATCTGTTCTGGTTCAATCCAAATATCAATACTCCCCGTGGGCTCCGTTAGCGGCAAAGACGATGGCTAAAGCTAGGCTAGATGCTAAAGCTAGGCTAAATGCTAACGACTCACCCGGGCGCAAAATGTGCAAAAGAAGTTAACCCCTCCCACCTGTTAACGGAGTCAATGGAACAAATCCAGACCTTAGTATGAAATGAAATGAGTACTATGGTGTGATAAGACCAGGCTAGCTAATCTAATCTAGTCTTTTTTTCATTTTTCACTCAATCCAATGTGTTTTTATCGATCATAGAGTCAAAAAATAAGTTTTAATTTCCGCTCCCTAACATCACATTTCAGTGACATTTGCCTCAACTGCATAAAGGGGAATTGCAAAAACCGAACATTTGTCAATCCACAGACAAACAGGCAGGAACGCCAGAAATTCAGAGTTTCCGAGATCGCATGAAAGCAACAAAACACACAAAGAAACATACCTTGCTTTTTGCTCTGAAAACATGAAGCAGTTTTTCACAATAGTTTAAAAAGAGCTAGTTTGAAACCAGTGCTTTTTCCCACTGCTGCATTTTAGAGACGCCTCGGAAACAGCGGCTCATCGGACAATAACAAAACGTCGACTTTTAGGGATTAGAATCATTTCCGAGATGCTGAATCAATGAGTCACGGAGCAGAACTGTCACACGACCACAGAGGGAGCCGTGGATCCAGCGGGTCTCTGGTTCCAGCGGGTCTCTGGTTCCAGCGGGTCTCTGGTTCCCGGCGGCAGATCCGGACCCTGGTCTCAGCTGGAGTCCGTGTCACACATTCACAACATGATCCGTTTTAGCAGCTCCAAAGACAAAGGCTTCTCTGAGCGGATTGTAATTCTCACATTTACACAAGAGCAACAAATTGTTCATGGATCTAATTATGTCCCGGCTGCGGTAAAAAGATGGAGAGTTGATTTACTTTTAATGAAACTAGTGCAAAACAGAATGATTTACTTAGATTTGAATTGAAGCTGACAAAGGTAATTCTTTTGGAGTTTGTATCTATATGTGTGTGTGTGTGTGAGTGAGTGTGTGTGTGTGTGTGAGTGAGTGTGTGTGTGTGTGCGTGTATGTGAGTGTTTGTATGTGTGTGTGTATGTGTGTGTGTATGTGTGTATGTGAGTGAGTGTGTGTGTGTGCGTGTATGTGAGTGTGTGTGTGTGTGTATGTGAGTGTGTGTGTGTGTATGTGAGTGTGTGTGTGTGTGTGTGTGTGTGTGTGTGTGTGTGTGTATGTGGGAAAGTGGACTTTTAAAAAAGGACTTTTAACTGCTTTTATTTGTGTGATGTGCTTTGTGTGTTTTTATATTTTTAATGCATGGATTTTAATCACAGTTCCTTGGACACTTTCCCTAATCACCCGCACCTGTTTTAATCAAGACCTTTTAATTGGGGGCGGGCACTGCAGGACAGGGGAGAAGAACAGGAAGAGAGCAGAGGAGAGCCAGACGAGAGCCAGGGGAGAGGATGAGGACACGGGACCGGGCCAAGGACGAGCACCGCCAGCCAGAGACCACGGGGCACTGAGGCCAGCGGGCAGAGCGGCACCGGTGAGGGGGCGCGCACTGGCGCGTGCGCGCCCGGGCTATGCCCACTGAAGACCGGGATGTGCCGGCTCTTCCCCGCGGGTGCCCGGTGGCGACCCGTGGTCTGCAAGGGGCTGGCGGGACTGCAGCCCGGTCCCGGGACGGAGAAGGGCCTGGAGGGAACCGAGGCCAGGGAGGACACCGGTGCCCAGCGGACTACGGGTTTTATCATGATTTTAATGGACCTTTTGTAAATATTTTATTAAATTTTATCCCCTTTTTATCTTCTTCCTGTTTTATGATCACACCCCCTCAACAGACACTTTTAAACCTGTGACATGTATGTGCGTATAAATGTTGTACATGCAATTTCAAATTAAAATATTATGGTCCCTATCTATCTATCTATCTATGTATCTATGTATCTATGTATCTATCTATCTACTGTATCTAGTTAAAGCTGAAATTCAAGGCACCTTATAGTCCATCATTGTGCTTATATACAGTTAAAACATAACTTTGAAATAATGTTTTCATCCATCCAAGTTGTGAAGTATTATTAAAGATTGAACGAATGCACTTCTTTCAACCGTCTTTTCTCCAAAAACCACAAATGCAACCTTTTCAAACACGTTCTTGAATCTTTGAGTGAGTTACTTTTAAAGGCCAAAAAGTAACTTCACAGAAGCAATAACCAGAATATGACTTTGGTGTCTCATAATATCAGTGATATCTGAGAGGTAGAAGTCACATGACCTGTTGTTTTCCATTGACCTGAACGTCTGCTCCTTCTATTGTTCAGTGAGTGGTTAGCCTGCAGCAGTTTACAGAGGAGTGTGTGAGAAGGAAGAAGGTGTGTATCTGCATTTACGGCAACATTCTTGTGATGTAAACGTGATGCATGTTTGGACTTTTATAGTTAACATTGAACAAAGGCGTGAGAGTCGACAAGTGATCTGTCATAATTAAAACACATGTAAAAAGACCGGTTTGTGAATATTTAATAATAGAGAAAGGTACACTTCATAGCTGCATTTTAACTGAGCGTTTAGACCAGGGGTGTCAAACTCATTTTGGTCCGGGGGCCACATACAACCTAATTGGATCTCAAGTGGGCCGGACCAGAAGATGCTCTACAAAAATACCCAAAAACGGTACAAAGTCCAACTTTTTGTGCACATAACCACATTTATTTAAAACTTCCTTTAAAACACTGTCCTTTAATACTCAGTTTTCTGTTACAAACTTAAATGTAACAGTGAGTTATTCATAGTCCAAATAATGTAATGTATTTACAATATTACATTGAAAATGGTATTTCACAATATGGACCAGTCCACACTGTTCAACACACCAGCAACAACAGCAGAACCAGCAACAGCACCAGCACCAGCACCAGCAACAGCGCTCAAAACTCATCTGATAGTTTCAGTAACACCACAAATGAATATGTGACATCAGTAACATCAGTATCTTATCAATGGGAACATGTTGGTGACAGTGGGTGGTTTCTCAGGACACAGTCTGCCGCCTGTGAGAGTTTTAACAACTCTCTCACTGTGCGGCTGCGATGCTAATGCTATGTTTTTAGCTTACAGCAGCACTAACCTCTTGCTCTGGGCACAAACAGACTGCTGTTTCTTCAGGGCCAGACATGTTTATCTTCTGTCTTCTCAATTCTCCGCTCAAAGAGCCGTATTTTTTGCAGAGTCTCGTAGTTTAAGATGATATTCCTTCAGCACCGCTCTGGTGGAGCCACTACAGACGCACTGGACTCACTGCTGAGCGCGGCGCTGCGGCGTCGCGGAGCCTCGCGTCACGTTGCGGCGCGGATTTAAATATTATCATTATAATTTTACATAAATGAGCCGCGGGCCGTGTCAAATCTCTTGGCGGGCCGGTTCCGGCCCGCGGGCCGTATGAATGACACCCCTGGTTTAGACGGAGTCGCTGTAAAGAAATGTGAAAAAAAACAAAAAACGACCCGGCTCCAAGTGCACAGTGTCCACATGGCGGCACGGTGGCTGAGTGGATAGCACTCTCGCCTCTCAGCAAGAAGGTCCTGGGTTCAAATTCCGGCCGGACCAGGGCCTTTCTGAGTGGAGTTTGCATATTCTCCCCGTGTCTGCGTAGGTTTCCTCCGGGTACTCCGGTTTCCCCTACCACTAAAAAAATGTCCAATAGTTCTAGCATGCGCCTCCTGTACTGGCCCCACTCCCATCTCTGTGTGGAGTGAGAGACAAATGCCCAAAATTAACAATTGTAAACCGCTTTGAGACTCAGATCTGCAGTGAAAAGGCGGTATATAAATAAAAACTTACTAACTTACTTACTTACACGGCAGCGGAAAACAATGTAGTTCTAGCTTGCAGCCAATAGGGGGCAGTGGAACTTTACAACACGACACACGCAACCCCCAGCAGTATATTCACTTCCTCAACAACATCCTCCTCAGGTCGCCGCAAAGACGGGAAAGAACCAACATCATTTTGTAACAGCTGTGGTTTGGACGCAGGAGTAGAATCTTCCTCCGTTAGCGAAGCACACGTAGCATTAGTCGACCCGCCGCCATTGTTGTTTACATACGTTGTTACGGCTCCAGGTCTGGGCCATCCCCTCCCGCTCCATGTGTGTCTCTTCTGTCGGACTTGTTCCCGCCAGAACTTCAGCCCGCCTCCCGGACGCTGCCATTGGCCCGTAAGCCTCCTGTATGGCCAATAGGAGTTCCGGCCCAATCAATGCCCGCAGCCAATTAAACAGCGGTGCAACGACAGCGTCACTGTGAAAACAACGCCTCAGTCCTCAGGTCAAGCTGCTGTTTGTGCACCAACCCACCTCCTCCCCATCACCTCTACAGAAGAGGAATCATCACATTGTTGGCTTCGCTTGCACCACCACCAGGGTCTAGCCCCAGGGGGTTTGTTCGCAAGCCACTATGTCTAAGATAAGATAAACTTTATTGATTTCACAATGGAGCAATGTTTGTGATTAAAATCCTAGTATCACGTCATGCATCTGCCTAAATGTAGAGCTACAATATATTCATGTTAAATAAACACCATTCTAAAGATATCTAAGGCCTTCTTCTTTCCAGATTGAAAAATACAGACCAAAAATACAAGCCAGTGAACATTATTGATTAGTAGCTAGTTAGTTGGGTTGTATTACACATAGTTTAAAAGTTATGTACCCCAGCTTTAAAGTCCTTCCATCTAAAGTTTCATTTTCAGTCGTGGCTTAGAGACGGAGACACGCAAACACAGACTTGTTTGGTTGGACTTCCTCGGGGATGGGTCTCTCCTGTTGTATAAGGAGAGGAAATGTGTGCGAGCAGCGACACAGAGACGCACAACTATCTGTGGTATGACAACACAATGAACGCTGCAGACATTTTACAGACGCACTGCACATGCCACAGATACAAACAAATACTTTTGAATTGAGATCACAGAGAAAGAATAAATCTCCCCGAACCCCCAGAGTAGATATGTAATGTTTTATGGGAGGATTTACTGGAAATGGTTAAAAAGACCCACAAAAATTGAATAATTGACGCAAATTGGGTAAAGTACATTCTCTAGGGCTTCTCCATGAACCCTCTGTTTCATCTATGTCAGAGGAATGATAAAAATAGGAAGTGGTCAGAGGCTGAAAGAATAGACGGGATTTCCGTGTCTTATAATTGTTATGAAGCTTTAGCGCAAATTCAGACTGGAAGAAAACATGCTGCAGTTTCATCCCATCAGGGGCCAGCCTCTCCCTCCTCAGCCAATCACAGAGCTCTACCAGACTCTCCACCCTCAGCCAATCACAGAGCTCTACCAGCCTCTCCACCCTCAGCCAATCACAGAGCTCTACCAGCCTCTCCACCCTCAGCCAATCACAGAGCTCTACCAGCCTCTCCCTCCTCAGCCAATCACAGAGCTCTGCCAGCCTCTCCCTCCTCAGCCAATCACAGAGCTCTACCAGCCTCTCCCTCCTCAGCCAATCACAGAACTCTGCCAGCCTCTCTCCACCCTCAGCCAATCACAGAGCTCTACCAGCCTCTCCCTCCTCAGCCAATCACAGAGCTCTGCCAGCCTCTCCCTCCCTCAGCCAATCACAGAGCTCTACCAGCCTCTCCCTCCTCAGCCAATCACAGAGCTCTACCAGCCTCTCCACCCTCAGCCAATCACAGAGCTCTACCAGCCTCTCCACCCTCAGCCAATCACAGAGCTCTACCAGCCTCTCCATCCTCAGCCAATCACAGAGCTCTACCAGCCTCTCCCTCCTCAGCCAATCACAGAGCTCTACCAGCCTCTCCCTCCTCAGCCAATCACAGAGCTCTACCAGCCTCTCCACCCTCAGCCAATCACAGAGCTCTACCAGCCTCTCCACCCTCAGCCAATCACAGAGCTCTACCAGCCTCTCCACCCTCAGCCAATCACAGAGCTCTACCAGCCTCTCCACCCTCAGCCAATCACAGAGCTCTACCAGCCTCTCCACCCTCAGCCAATCACAGAGCTCTACCAGCCTCTCCATCCTCAGCCAATCACAGAGCTCTACCAGCCTCTCCCTCCTCAGCCAATCACAGAGCTCTACCAGCCTCTCCCTCCTCAGCCAATCACAGAGCTCTACCAGCCTCTCCACCCTCAGCCAATCACAGAGCTCTACCAGCCTCTCCACCCTCAGCCAATCACAGAGCTCTACCAGCCTCTCCCTCCTCAGCCAATCACAGAGCTCTGCCAGCCTCTCCCTCCTCAGCCAATCACAGAGCTCTACCAGCCTCTCCCTCCTCAGCCAATCACAGAGCTCTACCAGCCTCTCCACCCTCAGCCAATCACAGAGCTCTACCAGCCTCTCCATCCTCAGCCAATCACAGAGCTCTACCAGCCTCTCCCTCCTCAGCCAATCACAGAGCTCTACCAGCCTCTCCACCCTCAGCCAATCACAGAGCTCTACCAGCCTCTCCACCCTCAGCCAATCACAGAGCTCTACCAGCCTCTCCACCCTCAGCCAATCACAGAGCTCTACCAGCCTCTCCACCCTCAGCCAATCACAGAGCTCTACCAGCCTCTCCACCCTCAGCCAATCACAGAGCTCTACCAGCCTCTCCACCCTCAGCCAATCACAGAGCTCTACCAGCCTCTCCATCCTCAGCCAATCACAGAGCTCTACCAGCCTCTCCCTCCTCAGCCAATCACAGAGCTCTACCAGCCTCTCCCTCCTCAGCCAATCACAGAGCTCTACCAGCCTCTCCACCCTCAGCCAATCACAGAGCTCTACCAGCCTCTCCACCCTCAGCCAATCACAGAGCTCTACCAGCCTCTCCACCCTCAGCCAATCACAGAGCTCTACCAGCCTCTCCACCCTCAGCCAATCACAGAGCTCTACCAGACTCTCCACCCTCAGCCAATCACAGAGCTCTACCAGCCTCTCCACCCTCAGCCAATCACAGAGCTCTACCAGCCTCTCCACCCTCAGCCAATCACAGAACTCTACCAGCCTCTCCACCCTCAGCCAATCACAGAGCTCTACCAGCCTCTCCACCCTCAGCCAATCACAGAGCTCTACCAGCCTCTCCACCCTCAGCCAATCACAGAGCTCTACCAGCCTCTCCACCCTCAGCCAATCACAGAGCTCTACCAGCCTCTCCATCCTCAGCCAATCACAGAGCTCTACCATTCTCTCCCTCCTCAGCCAATCACAGAGCTCTACCAGCCTCTCCCTCCTCAGCCAATCACAGAGCTCTACCAGCCTCTCCACCCTCAGCCAATCACAGAGCTCTACCAGCCTCTCCACCCTCAGCCAATCACAGAGCTCTACCAGCCTCTCCACCCTCAGCCAATCACAGAGCTCTACCAGCCTCTCCACCCTCAGCCAATCACAGAGCTCTACCAGACTCTCCACCCTCAGCCAATCACAGAGCTCTACCAGCCTCTCCACCCTCAGCCAATCACAGAGCTCTACCAGCCTCTCCACCCTCAGCCAATCACAGAACTCTACCAGCCTCTCCACCCTCAGCCAATCACAGAGCCCTGCCAGCCTTTCCACCCTCAGCCAATCACAGAGCTCTACCAGCCTCTCCACCCTCAGCCAATCACAGAACTCTACCAGCCTCTCCACCCTCAGCCAATCACAGAGCTCTGCCAGCCTCTCCACCCTCAGCCAATCACAGAGCCCTGCCAGCCTCTTTCTCCTCAGCCAATCACAGAGCTCTGCCAGCCTCTCCCTCCTCAGCCAATCACAGAGCCCTGCCAGCCTCTCCACCCTCAGCCAATCACAGAGCTCTACCAGCATCTCCCTCCTCAGCCAATCACAGAGCTCTACCAGCCTCTCCCTCCTCAGCCAATCACAGAGCTCTGCCAGCCTCTCCCTCCTCAGCCAATCACAGAGCTCGGCCAGCCTCTTGCCAACCTATGACAGTGAAGCGAGCGGTTTAAAAGCAGCTACTTCCTACAAACGAGCGCTTCTTCAAGCTCTTGCTACACACCTCCTCTGGCTCCTCCTCTGGCTCCTCCTCTGGCTCCTCCTTTAGCTCCTGCTCTGGCCCCTGCTCTGGCTCCTGCTCTGGCTCCTCCTTTAGCTCCTGCTCTGGCTCCTCCTTTAGCTCCTTATCTGGCTCCTGCTCTGGCTCCTGCTCTGGCTCCTCCTCTGGCTCCTCCTCTGGCTCCTGCTCTGGCTCCTCCTCTGGCTCCTTCTCTGGCTCCTCCTCTGGCTCCTGCTCTGGCTCCTCCTCTGGCTCCTGCTCTGGCTCCTCCTCTGGCTCCTCCTCTGGCTCCTCCTCTGGCTCCTGCTCTGGCTCCTGCTCTGGCTCCTCCTCTGGCTCCTCCTCTGGCTCCTGCTCTGGCTCCTCCTCTGGCTCCTTCTCTGGCTCCTGCTCTGGCTCCTCCTCTGGCTCCTCCTCTGGCTCCTGCTCTGGCTCCTCCTCTGGCTCCTGCTCTGGCTCCTCCTCTGGCTCCTGCTCCTTCTCTGGCTCCTTCTCTGGCTCCTGCTCTGGCTCCTTCTCTGGCTCCTGCTCTGGCTCCTCCTTTAACTCCTGCTCTGGCCCCTGCTCTGGCTCCTGCTCTGGCTCCTCCTTTAGCTCCTGCTCTGGCTCCTCCTCTGGCTCCTGCTCTGGCTCCTCCTCTGGCTCCTGCTCCTTCTCTGGCTCCTGCTCCTTCTCTGGCTCCTTCTCTGGCTCCTGCTCTGGCTCCTGCTCTGGCTCCTCCTTTAGCTCCTGCTCTGGCCCCTGCTCTGGCTCCTGCTCTGGCTCCTCCTTTAGCTCCTGCTCTGGCTCCTCCTCTGGCTCCTTCTCTGGCTCCTGCGCTGGCTCCTGCTCTGGCCCCTGCTCTGGCTCCTGCTCTGGCTCCTGCTCTGGCCCCTGCTCTGGCTCCTGCTCTGGCTCCTCCTTTAGCTCCTGCTCTGGCTCCTCCTCTGGCTCCTGCTCTGGCTCCTCCTCTGGCTCCTGCTCTGGCTCCTTCTCTGGCTCCTGCTCCTTCTCTGGCTCCTTCTCTGGCTCCTGCTCTGGCTCCTGCTCTGGCTCCTCCTTTAGCTCCTGCTCTGGCCCCTGCTCTGGCTCCTGCTCTGGCTCCTCCTTTAGCTCCTGCTCTGGCTCCTCCTCTGGCTCCTTCTCTGGCCCCTGCTCTGGCTCCTGCTCTGGCTCCTCCTTTAGCTCCTGCTCTGGCTCCTGCTCTGGCCCCTGCTCTGGCTCCTGCTCTGGCTCCTCCTTTAGCTCCTGCTCTGGCCCCTGCTCTGGCTCCTGCTCTGGCTCCTCCTTTAGCTCCTGATCTGGCTCCTGCTCTGGCTCCTGCTCTGGCTCCTGCTCTGGCTCCTTCTCTGGCTCCTCCTCTGGCTCCTGCTCTGGCTCCTGCTCTGGCTCCTGGCTCTGGCTCCTGCTCTGGCTCCTTCTCTGGCTCCTGCTCCTTCTCTGGCTCCTGCTCTGGCTCCTGCTCTGGCTCCTCCTTTAGCTCCTGCTCTGGCCCCTGCTCTGGCTCCTGCTCTGGCTCCTCCTTTAGCTCCTGCTCTGGCTCCTCCTCTGGCTCCTTCTCTGGCCCCTGCTCTGGCTCCTGCTCTGGCTCCTCCTTTAGCTCCTGCTCTGGCTCCTGCTCTGGCCCCTGCTCTGGCTCCTGCTCTGGCTCCTCCTTTAGCTCCTGCTCTGGCCCCTGCCTGGCTCCTGCTCTGGCTCCTCCTTTAGCTCCTGATCTGGCTCCTGCTCTGGCTCCTGCTCTGGCTCCTGCTCTGGCTCCTTCTCTGGCTCCTCCTCTGGCTCCTGCTCTGGCTCCTGTGCTACCTCCAGACCTTCGTACAAAAGAAAGAATTACGATGGTATGGTAAGACCAGACTGGGTTAAGACTTGAATGGTGGAAACCTGTTTCAGAAGCTGCAGCCTCTTTACAGCACCTGTCTCCGTTCCCTTTCCTTATATAATACTAACAAAGTGCATGATTCTGGGGCTTCACACTTGCTTTTCTCATGACTCCACACACTTTACATCTGTGTGTGTATTTACTTCATACAGACGGAGAATCTCTGATCTGCAAAACAAGCTGTTCTCTCTGTCTGCGTTAAAGGATATTCTGCTAAATCCTCTTTTTTGAGATTTTAACCGTTACAACATTGATCTCTCCCAAAAACAGACCTGTACTTATTTACTCACATCAGTCACTCTGGAAACGTTGATTTAATTTGACGGACAGAGCAGTTTTTGGCCTTTCAAAACATGTATTATGTATGGATTTGATAGAGGCAGTGCATTAATGAGCAACTAGAAAACAGTGTAAAATATAAATAGGCCAGATTTGACCGCGGTGCTGTCGTGGTTAGCACTCCTGGGTTTGATTCCACCTCCAGACGAAGCCTTTTTGAGTGGAGTTTACATGTGGACATTGGTCAACTCCCTCTGGACCAATACCTATGTACATGTGTTCTCTATGTGTTTGAACGGTTTGATTTTCTAATCTGTGTTGGCGATTTCAACGGGTTTGTTAAAGACCTTATGCCAGGTTTAAAAAAAAAAATTGTGGATATCAAAATTGCATGACAATGTCGATCTGAAAGAGATTCCAGCATTATTTATTATTATATTTTATAAAAAGAACGTGTTTTTCATGAATTTAAGCTGTCTATGCTCTAACCTGTGTGTGACGTCACAGCGGGTAACGCCCATGCATTGAAAACCATGGATCTATGCCACAGGACTGCCTTTTCTCTCTTCTCTCCACTGATGCCCAACACAATACTGCCCTCTACAGGTGACAATTGCTCACTACACATACATTGCCGTTTTGAGAGTGAAAAAGTGTCTGAGGTGGGATTTGAACCCAAGTATCTGGATTGGCAGTTCATCGACACAACCACTGGACTATCTCAGCGATATCCACAAAAAAAAGAACGAATACCAAATTGTAAACAACTTACAGCGTTGAAACGTACCCACTCTGACGTCACCAAGGGCTGTGAAGTTTTTTCGTCTCGAAGGGCGTTGCTATGGGGTTATTTCAATTTGGGGGGATCAGACAAAAAAAACAACAACTGATTTTGAAACCTTTAGTAGTTCTCTTCTAATATAAAATGGTATTAAAACTGTATTTCTAAATAAATCAAACCCGGCATAAGGTCTTTAAGTCCTCTGAGAAAACTAGTGTTGTGATTTAGGGCCATACAAAAATACATTGAATTGAATGTTGTAGGGTTCCTCCTGGTGCTCCGGTTTGCCCTACCGCACTAAAAACATGTATAGCAGTTGGGAGAGCATTTGTATTTAGACCTAATAGTCATGGGTTCGATCCCACCACGACCGATGTCACCTGCTCCCACTGATGTCTGCTGCCGTTGTGTCCCTGGGCAAGACACTTAACCCCACTTTGCCTGAAGCCCCCGCTGATAGATCAAGGCCGTATCTGTGTTGAAGGAGCAGCCATCTTTCTGTGGACCCACCCTCTGCAGGAGGAGGATCAGAGGGACCGGTGAATTGGGGGCAGCTCTCGTGTATGTGGGGTGTGGACTTGGCCCCTCAGACCCCAGCCCCCAGCCGCGGGACAGGGGGTCTGGGTCCAGGAGAGTGTGTCCGGCCCGGTCTGAAGTCCATAAGCAAACTGAGACCAGAGAGCGACGTGGATGATGGTCATGTGATCAGTGTTGCCAACTCAGCGACTTTGTCGCTAGATTTAGCGACTTTTCAGACCCTATAGCGACTTTTTTTTTCAAAAAAGCAACTAGCGACAGATCTAGACAAAGCATTAAAATCATTAAATGTTGTTTATGTTGAAATTATTTTTGTACATTTGTAGTTCTAAACATATTTAGGGTGTTTTTTTACTCACTTTTGTCTCTCCCACGACGTTATTCCTCTCTCCTACAGCGTCCGTTACAGTTATTTGCAAATTGCGAATTATGCAAATTAGGCGATGACGTCATTTAGCGACTTCTAGCGACTTTTGGGACAGCCAATAGCTACTTTCCTTACTGAGGAGTTGGCAACACTGCATGTGATCTGTGACAGTAGTTTTACACTTACTGCTTCTCTTTCCGACTGTTCTGTAACCGGTGATGCAACAAAGACTGGGTCTCCTGTGGTCCCGCGGTGAGGACACGTGGTTGAAATCTGGTCCAGCTCTAGTTAAATCCTGATTTGGTTTGGCAAAAGAAGGTTCAGCTTTTACATTGTATTTGTTGTTATAATGTCTTCAGTGACTCACTGTATAGTGCATAAAGACTGAAGACTGAAGAGCGCATACCCCATAATGTGTGTGAGAGTGCGTGTGTGTGTGTGTGCGTGCGTGTGAGAGTGCTTGTGTGTGCGTGTGTGAGAGTGCGTGTGTGTGTGAGAGTGCGTGCGGGTGTGTGCGTATGTGTGTGTGCGTGCGTGCGGGTGGGTGTATGCGTGTGTCTGTGTGCGCGTGCGTGCGTGTGTGTGCATGTGCGTGCGGGTATGTGTGCGTGTGTGTGCATGTATATGTGTGGGTATGCGTGTGTGTGCGTGTTTGTGTGCGTGCGAGTGTGTGTGCGCGTGTGTGTGTGTTTAAACATGTTGATAGTTTGCGTTACAAATTTGGAAAAATATTGTCTTAATCTGAGCACATTCAGACTGAGCCTTAAATAAGATCCTCCAACGGGACAAAGCAATGATTTTGTTTAAAAAAGATACAGAAATGTCTCCCTTTCAATGAAAATAAATAAACAGTTATAAGACTAAATGACTTTGTCTCGTTGGAGAATCACAACGCGCTCATATTAAGACAAAAAACACTAAATTCAAGCTTTTATCACCTCACAATTTATCATTTTTGAAGTGGATTTACTTCTGCACTGCAAAAAATACCTAAAATAAAGTAATAGGCTTGATTCGAGCACATCTGGACCGTCTAAGGACATGATTTTCCAATGGGACAAGCAAAAATGTGCAAAATACATTGAATTGAATGTTGTAGGGTTCCTCCTGGTGCTCCGGTTTGCCCTACCGCACTAAAAACATGTATAGCAGTTGGGAGAGCATTTGTATTTAGACCTAATAGTCATGGGTTCGATCCCACCACGACCGATGTCACCTGCTCCCACTGATGTCTGCTGCCGTTGTGTCCCTGGGCAAGACACTTAACCCCACTTTGCCTGAAGCCCCCGCTGATAGATCAAGGCCGTATCTGTGTTGAAGGAGCAGCCATCTTTCTGTGGACCCACCCTCTGCAGGAGGAGGATCAGAGGGACTGGTGAATTGGGGGCAGCTCTGATTGGTCTGCATGTAATGAGAGAGTGAATGGTCGTGATCTCAGTGTTTGTGGAGCTCTGGAAGTGACTGCTACAATAAAACTGTCAAGTGCTTTGTGTGACCTTGGTCTATAAAATGTGCTTCATAAAAAATAAGATATAAGAAATATATGGCCATGTTAAACCATAGATTTTTGTTTATACATTTTTTGTTTACACTGTTTTTTTGTTTGTTTGTTTTTTTATTGTGTTTGTCTGTTTTGTTTTTTGCTTTATATTATTTATATTACTTAATTGCTTTTAATTACCTCGTTTTCTCACTTTTGCCATTGCCTGAAATAAATTAATAAATAAAAAAAAAAATTAAAAAAAAATTAAAAAACAGATTAATTACTTTAAAAAGTTCATTTCAATCTGTCCGTCAAAATGATGTTGTTTCGGGGCCTGTGGAGTCTGCCCTCAGCCGCTCTGTGCTGCCTCAGGATTAGTATGAAGTATTTCTACAAATCTATTTATAGATTCACTGTGAGACGAGCTGAAGAGTCAAAACAACACCACATTTAACCCGCCTCACAGTCTAGTTCATGATTACTGTGGACCCTCCAAACATGGCAAAGCTTTGACACCAAACAAAACCGTTTTCAGTTTCAGTTTAGTTCATTTGAAAGGAAACAATGACATTTATTAAAATGCAGAATAAACTAGAGTTTAAAAAAAAAGCCAGAATTAGCCACAGACAATTTTTCATGTGGACAAAAATACTTTCACATGGCAAAAATACAAGACAGAGACTACAGCTGTCTACATCATGTGAAGAAGGTCAGAAAACTATACATACTTTTGGATAAAGCATTGGAGAAAACTGGTTGGAAGCTGCTAAACTAAGTATAACATCTCTAGCTTTAGCATAATAAAGAAGCTAGCATAACATCTCTAGCTTTAGCATAATAAAGCCTTCGCTGCAGCTGCCCCCACTCTCTGGAACTCACTCCCTCAACCCGTCAGAAACTCAGACTCACTACAGAACTTTAAATCTCTCCTAAAAACCCACCTGTTTCATCTTGCCTTTCCTTAATTTTGTTTTTCAATGTTTATTTCTATGTGTTTTGTAAAGCGTCTTTGAGTGTCCAAAAAAGCGCTATATAAGTTTGATGCATTATTATTATTATTATTATAAAGAAGCTAGAATAACATCTCTAGCTTTAGCATAATAAAGAAGCTAGCATAAAATCTCTAGCTTTAGCATAATAGCATCTGTACATGTTAGCATTAGCATGAGGCTCCGGGACACAGTGACAGTGACCCATGTGCTTCTACAGTATAGTACACATCCTGACAATAGTAATATATATTGTTCTGTAATATCCCTGTGTTTCTGACGTCGTCACAGACATTTTGAAACAACTGAAATGAATTAAAGTCATAGTAACCCATCCACAGACCGATAATAAACGTCCAGGTGCAGTATATCTGTCGGGGCGCCCTGGCCTTTCGCACAGTGACCTAAGACCACCGGTGTAAATCTAGCCCACCCCCCGCTGTTTAGAGCTCTGTTTCAATCAGTGCCGACGGTCCGAGATCTCGTGTATGTGGGGTGTGGACTTGGCCCCTCAGACCCCAGCCCCCAGCCGCGGGACAGGGGGTCTGGGTCCAGGAGAGTGTGTCCGGCCCGGTCTGAAGTCCATAAGCAAACTGAGACCAGAGAGCGACGTGGATGATGGTCATGTGATCAGTGTTGCCAACTCAGCGACTTTGTCGCTAGATTTAGCGACTTTTCAGACCCTATAGCGACTTTTTTTTTCAAAAAAGCAACTAGCGACAGATCTAGACAAAGCATTAAAATCATTAAATGTTGTTAATGTTGAAATTATTTTTGTACATTTGTAGTTCTAAACATATTTAGGGTGTTTTTTTACTCACTTTTGTCTCTCCCACGACGTTATTCCTCTCTCCTACAGCGTCGTTACAGTTATTTGCAAATTGCGAATTATGCAAATTAGGCGATGACGTCATTTAGCGACTTCTAGCGACTTTTGGGACAGCCAATAGCTACTTTCCTTACTGAGGAGTTGGCAACACTGCATGTGATCTGTGACAGTAGTTTTACACTTAGTGCTTCTCTTTCCGACTGTTCTGTAACCGGTGATGCAACAAAGACTGGGTCTCCTGTGGTCCCGCGGTGAGGACACGTGGTTGAAATCTGGTCCAGCTCTAGTTAAATCCTGATTTGGTTTGCCAAAAGAAGGTTCAGCTTTTACATTGTATTTGTTGTTATAATGTCTTCAGTGACTCACTGTATAGTGCATAAAGACTGAAGACTGAAGAGCGCATACCCCATAATGTGTGTGAGAGTGCGTGTGTGTGCGCGTGTGTGTGTGCGCGTGCGTGCGTGTGCATGTGCGTGCGGGTATGTGTGCGCGTGCGTGCGGGTGTATGTGTGTGTATGCGTGTGTGTGCGTGTTTGTGTGCGTGCGAGTGTGTGTGCGCGTGTGTGTGTGTTTAAACATGTTGATAGTTTGCGTTACAAATTTGGAAAAATATTGTCTTAATCTGAGCACATTCAGACTGAGCCTTAAATAAGATCCTCCAACGGGACAAAGAAATGATTTTGTTTAAAAAAGATACAGAAATGTCTCCCTTTGAATGAAAATAAATAAACAGTTATAAGACTAAATGACTTTGTCTCGTTGGAGAATCACAACGCGCTCATATTAAGACAAAAAACACTAAATTCAAGCTTTTATCACCTCACAATTTATCATTTTTGAAGTGGATTTACTTCTGCACTGCAAAAAATACCTAAAATAAAGTAATAGGCTTGATTCGAGCACATCTGGACCGTCTAAGGACATGATTTTCCAATGGGACAAGCAAAAATGTGCAAAATACAAGAAATGTGTTCCTTGGAATGAGAAATAAATGACACCAGCACTAACTGAAATAAGCATAAACGACAAAAAACACATCATTTATATTTTGTTATTTGTTTATAGTGTGCTGACTTCCTCCTGTAACATGCTCCCCGAAACTAAAGCATCATAACCACTTCCTGTCTTTGTCTGAGTTCCTCTGTGTCTGTCGCTTGCTCTCTGGTCCAGTCCCAACACTCGCACTTCCAACCTGGCGCCCCTCATTTGTTCCCGATGATGGGTGCGAGTGCGTAGGGTCCAGTCCCAATTCTCCAGGGAGGTCTTTGGCCCCGCCCCCTTTGCGCCCCTGATCCACACTTCGCCGTAGCCTGCCTCTAAGCGGACTCTGGCGAAGGATATTGCCCATAATTCTTTGCGGTAAACAACAAAACGTTGGGAAAATGCATTTAAGTGTAAGTTTTGAATTATATATGCTGTAAATGTAACCAATATACATTTATTTTAACGTGTTTGGAGCAACTCATTTTGTTTCCCACAGCATCAGACCAAACGACCTTTAATGTTTACGTATAAAGTTTAGGTCGGGGCGACAGTAGCTCAGTTGGTAGAGCATTGGCCTTTGGGCCTGAAGGTCGTGAGTTTGATTCCCACCATGGGACCTACTCCAACTGCTCCCACTGATGACTGCTGTCGTTGTGTCCTTGGGCAAGACACTTAACCCCACTTTGCCTGAAGCCCCCACTGAAAGATCAAGGCTGTTTCACAATTGACAGAGCAGCCATCTTCCTGTGGACTCACCCCCTGCAGAAGATCAGAAGGACTGGTGCTATGAGCGTTGGGGGCAGCTCTCATTGCCCCCCCCCCCCCCCCCCCCTGACCCAGAAATGGACAAAGGGGTTGAAAATGATATGAAAAAAAACACATAGTTTAGGTCTGAAAATGACCATCTCTGACGAGTCGATGATGTCACCTGCACTGTCCCAATTCTGCCTTTTCTGCTGTAACCTGTCACTCAAACCCTTGCTTCAAACACATGCACACTTCGTAGAGGAGTGTAGGGTGCAGAGGTGCACTGTGGGTTTTGGGACAGGGTCAATCTCTCAAACTCACGCTGACTTCTTTCACAATGGTTTCTGCCCAGGTCCACACATTGGTCTGAGGCTGTGGAGGGGGAAACAGGGGGAAGCGCACACACAGAAGGAAGCGGGTGAGGGCGGACTATAAATACCTGTGTTCTGTGTGTTTACTGGTACATGCAGTACTGCTGAGAGCGCAGAGGTGTTTCAACATGAGGTTCAGGACACGGCTCTCCACACAGAGGGAGGAGACAGGAGCCAGCGCAGAATAAATACTGTATATGAAAAAACACAACGTCATTCTGTGTCTGTGGGAGGTTTGTGGAGGGTTGGGTGAGTTGGAGCGGACTGATAAAAATGAACCAATGGGAGTCGTTCATTGCCAACAAACCAATGGGATGCGTTTACCCCCTTCACCCACTTCCTGTTTCTCACGAGTGCACCGGAGTTATCGGATTTTCTAAAACCTGAACAGAAAACAGAAAGGCGCATGGACATTTATAAGTCCAATTCTGAGCCTATGAAAACAACTCAAAAACATGATGAAGGTAAATATTCTTAAAAAGGTCACATTTGTTATTGTTTTAACGTGTTTTTCCATTTGAAGCAACTGTAAAACTTACACCGAGTGGCTTTAATACATATTAAATCATTTGGGACTGGACCCTTCTCAGTGAATGTCAGATCTTAAGTTTCCCGTCGCCGATAAACGTCCCAGATTTATGTGCGTGATGAAAAAGGACATACCAAGATGCCCCACGTCCACGTTTGTCTCTGCGTTTACGACCTTGGCTGCAGATCTGGTCAACCGGACGTTCCAAAATGGCCGCCTCTTCACGGGCGCCGCATTCTCCATGAGTCAGGCTCTGTATAGACTCCACCTTGACCCGGATTTTAACCTTGGGCTTCTTTATTTTCGCCGAGTGGCTAAATGTGTTGATGGGTGGCCGGGTTTGTGTGGAGTAAACAGGGATGACGGGCGACCACGGCGTAAAGGTGCTTACTACGAGCTTTGGCGTCCGCCGCTTGTTTTCATAACAAACACTTAGCTTTAAACGAGAAGTGGAGAATGTGGCTGGTCATAGATGTGGGCCTTTGTTATTGATTTAGACCAGGCATGTCAAAGTCAAATACATCAGAGGGCCAAAAATAAATGTTTGCTACGCGCCGAGGGCCGGACTGGTTCAATGTTTCTCAACATCCAGAGGCAGTGCCGGTGACACCTGTTGGCTCGATAAAATATGCTCTAAAGACTTAGCTAAAGAAGGAGCTAATCTCACTGGTAAAGTACCATGTGGCGCAGAACTAAAAAAGGTCTCGTTATGATTCTCAAATCATTAACAACAAAACAAGGAATAAAACCAGGATTTCTATCTTTGTGAAAAAGGTGTTGGTTATAGATTTGTTGTTGACAAAACTCTTGTCTATTCAGCTGTTATGGTCCCAGCTGGATTCGTCTGCATATCTGGCAACCTGAGTCAGGGAGAGTGGGAGAGGCTGCAGTACCACTTTAGACCACATGTTTACACACTGCTCCTTTAATTCTTGCTTCAAAGACAAAACATTTATTTATTTTTATTTAAGATTTATTTTTAAAAGAAGATCATTTTCTTTTAATGCTCAGTCAGAATGTCAGAATTTACACTGAATCTTGAAACTTCTTAGATTGACATGTCCCAGATTGAAATAAAACACATATACTGAGATGTAACTTTTTTTTTGACCCATAAAAAACGTGTATTTTTCTCTGAGGTTGTTTTAAACTACAGCACCTTGGACTTTAGGTAAACCTTCTGTATATGAACTGTATTGATGCCACAAAGACCACTCTGATGTGAAGCCAGAGGAGGACGCAGAGGTCAGACCAAGAAGAAGAAGAAGAAGAAGAAGAAGAAGAGAGACTGTATCAATATGAATGAGCAGGATTAAGTGTGTGCTCTTTGACTTTGAGTTTGTGCAAAGTGTCACTGCTCAAGAAACAGGAAGAGCCTGAAAGACGAAGAGAAAGTTTAATCAACAGCAGCAAGATTAAAAATAGTGGTTTACTTTATAATGAAACATTTGCGGACGTGATGGGTTTGGAGCTGGGTGTGGGTCAAATTCGTCCTCAAAGTTTTAATTCCAACCAAGCAGCAGCACAACAGAAGACTGGACTCACCTGAGGAAAAGGAGGAATAAACAGACCTACACACTGCAAAAAGAGATGAAAAATTACCCAATAATTGCTAAAAATTGGCAAAATGTTCTGACTGCGTTTACAACAAGATTTACCAATGGGACAAAGCAAAATGATCTTGTTTTCCTTGGAATGAGATGAAATGGCTTTGTCCCATTGAAGAATCTAGTTTAAACAAAGTCAGAATGTGTCAGATTAAGATAAAAACCACTTGATTCAAGTGGTTTTTTTATCTCATAATGAATCATAGTTTGCATTGTTTTTGTTTTCACTTCTTTGTTAACTGTTGTTGACCACGTAAGCCAAGGGTATCACACTTATTTTGGTTAAGGGCCGAATAGAAAAATGAAAAGGCTGGTCAGGGGCCGACAGAATAAGTGGGTTTCATTTATATGAATATGAAGGTGTCTAAATAAATGACTTCTTTCACATTAGTTAAATTGGACGTTCTTTTCTGATTAGAATTAGTTCAGTTTCTGTGGACTGAACCAAAACTGAACCAAAACTGAACCAAAACTGAACCAAAACTGAACCAAAACTGAACCAAAACTGGACCAAAACTGAACCAAAACTGAACCAAAACTGGACCAAAACTGAACCAAAACTGGACCAAAACTGAACCAAAACTAAACCAAAACTGAACCAAAACTGAACCAAAACTGAACCAAAACTTAACCAAAACTTAACCAAAACTTAACCAAAACTGGACCAAAACTGAACCAAAACTGAACCAAAACTGAACCAAAACTGAACCAAAACTGGACCAAAACTGAACCAAAACTGGACCAAAACTGAACCAAAACTGAACCAAAACTGAACCAAAACTGAACCAAAACTGGACCAAAACTGAACCAAAACTAAACCAAAACTGAACCAAAACTGGACCAAAACTGAACCAAAACTGAACCAAAACTGAACCAAAACTGGACCAAAACTGGACCAAAACTGGACCAAAACTGAACCAAAACTGAACCAAAACTGAACCAAAACTGAACCAAAACTGAACCAAAACTAAACCAAAACTGAACCAAAACTGGACCAAAACTGAACCAAAACTGAACCAAAACTGGACCAAAACTGAACCAAAACTGAACCAAAACTGGACCAAATATTGAAGGTATATAGGAAGATTTTCTACTTCCGGGTGGATCATCAAGACTATTGGTCCTCCCAACTGTCAATCATTCTGGTGATTCGTGCTCGTCCAATAAGAGCAGAAAGTTTTGTTTAAAAAAGGGGAGAGGGCGGTTCTTTTCTGAGAAAATTGGGAAATCATCCTTCATATCTTTAAGAAGTAATGTCATTGAAGACTCGTAAACATAAAACATGATAAAACTAACTTCTACATGTTGGCTTAACTTTTCTTATGGAATTAAATGTTATGTTTGTTTTCTTAGTAATGGATAACATGCCATTGTCGCCTATTACCATTAATGCTGCCATTTAATATAATTATTCAAAATCATCTCAAGGGCCACTGGAAATGGTCTCGTGGGCCGGATCTGGCTCCTGGGCCTTGACTTTGACACCTGCGACGTAAGCCTTCTGAACCCTGGAGATTCTTTGGCAATTCAACATCTTTCTACCCGCCCTAATTTGTCTAAGTGAGATAAATGTTGTTGTGATTTAGGGCCATACCAAACTAAAATACAGTCCAATCATCTCACACACTGCAAAAAAAATAGCAAAAATGAGATAATAACCATTTGGTGGATCAGCTTCAGAGTTACTGTTTCTACTTTTATGCTTGGAACTGTAATCACTTGGTCTCAGGCAGTTTTACATCAACCTGCATTTCAACCATTTGTTAAAGACTTTATACTTAAAATAATAGGAGTTAAAACAGATTATTTTTCACTGTGAATGTTAAAGGGTTCATCTTAATCTGAGTTCATTCTGTGTTAAAACCAGATTCTCCAATGGACCAAAAAACTCTATCAGCGGGAGCTTCAAGCAAAGTGGGGTTAAGTGTCTTGCCCAAGGACACAACGACAGCAGACATCAGTGGGAGTCAGTTGAGTAGGTCTCATGGTGGACTCGAACCCACGACCTTCAGGCTCAAAAGCTAATGCTCTACCAACTGAGCTGCTTTATTTCCCCTTTCCATTTGGCAAATCGTGTTTTCAGTCAAAATGTGTTGAAATTAAGCCACATTTTTAACCAAATTCGAGCAAATTTTTTACTTTAATCTATTTTTGCAGTTCACACCGAGCTTGAAATCTGTTGTTTTTATTCTATATTTTCATGGCATCACTCCCCAAACGACCTGCACACGTTCAACACTTTCAACACCCGTGAGAACTTTACACCCACATTGTTTTCTAACCACAGAAAGAAAACAAAATGTCAAAAAGTTAGAGTCAGTCAGCGGTCGTCCAGCGGTCACACACCTCCTCGTCCTCAGACTCTTTTCACACCACAATATCAGCCATGAAGGGTATCGTATTCTCTTCAACCTTTCCAACAGCCCCCCCCCCCCCCCTGGCCCTCGACCCCCCCCTCAGCCGTTTGAATATAGTTTTAATGAAGACGGACAGAGAACAGTTAGACAGAGAGCACATGATCCCAGAGCCTTGGCCTTCATTCAGACTCTCACATGTGCTGCTGGTATTTATATGTTTGTGGATCTGTTTACGGTCCGGGAATAGGCCAGGCGTATGACCGCATGGTACTGACATATATATATATACAGTATATTTTGGGGTTGACATGTGCCCCCAGAGGGATTCATGGCGTGGGAAGGAGGTTGGAACTATTTTTATTAAGATTCATGTGTTTTGTATAGCTCGTAATCATGATAGTAGCAGTCTGTCGATTCCTCAACAACAGATTGGAGAATTGGAAGAGTTTGAACGCAGGAAATGCAGTGATAACAAACACATCGTTTTCAATTCAATGTCTTCTTGTATCGCCGTAAATCACAACAGTATTGATCTCAGAGGACTTTACTAAACCCTTGAATTCGCCAACAACAGATCAGAGAATCGAACAGAGAAATGCAATCATTAAAAAACACATTGGTCCATAAGAGGCAGAGACCAATGTCTGTAAATGTTGAAGAATGTTGAGTGTCCTGGATCATCACCACTGTCCTTTTAGTTCGACCCAGACAAAAGTCCAACAAAATCCTGCATCAGAGGAACAACTCGAGAACCCAGTGGGAAAAGGTGAGAAACCTCAGGGAGACCCACATTGAGAGAGTGATCTGCTTTCAACGAACGGACCATAGATCCAGGACTCAGGCCACACAAGGACAGATGTGATGCAGGACTGAGGCAGCTCCCAGGCAGGGGGGGTTTGGGGGCAGAGGGGGGGGGGGGGGGGGTCCATAGGGGTCCATAGGGAGTGGGATGAGACCAATGTTCATAAATGTCCTCAAATTTTATCACCGTCCTTAGACCCTCCTGCATCTGTAAGGAATTAGTGAATGTAGGTAAAGTATTCACAAAATCACTCTTGGGCAGGCACGTCCAAACTCAGGCCTGAGGTCCAATCGCGGCCCACTACATCCTGTTATGTGGCCCTCCGCCTTGCTAACCCAAAGTACCATCGTGATCACAAATAATAATGATATGTATTGTTTTTTATAGTGCTTTTTGAACACTCTAATACGCTTTAATAATAATAATAATAATAATAATGCATCAAACTTATATAGCGCTTTTTTGGACACTCAAAGACGCTTTACAAAACACGTAGAAATAAACATTGAAAAACAAAATTAAGGAAAGGCCAGATGAAACAGGTGGGTTTTTAGGAGAGATTTAAAGTTCTGTAGTGAGTCTGAGTTTCTGACGGGTTGAGGGAGTGAGTTCCAGAGAGTGGGGGCAGCTGCAGCGAAGGCTCGGTCCCCCAAGGTTCGGTGTTTAGTCCTGAGGGGAGTGAGGAGGTTGGAGTCTGTGGATCTGAGACGGCGGGGGGGACAGTGATGATGGAGGAGGTCAGTGAGGTCAGAGGGGGCCAGGTTATGGAGGGACTTGTAGGTGAGGAGGAGGACCTTGTATTGGATGCGGTATGGGACAGGGAGCCAGTGGAGTTGTTTGAGGACAGGGGTGATGTGATCTCTGGAGCGGGTGTGGGTGAGAAGGCGGGCGGCGGAGTTCTGAATGTATTGTAGTTTTTGAAGATGTGTGGAAGGGAGACCGAAGAGGAGGCTATTGCAGTAGTCAAGTCTAGAGGTGATGAAGGCATGAACCAGTATTTCAGCAGAGGATTGAGAGAGAGAGGGGAGGAGGCGAGCGATGTTACGGAGGTGGAAAAATGATGTTTTGGAGATGAGGTTAATGTGGGGTCTAAAGGAGAGGGTGGAGTCCATAATAACGCCGAGGTTGCGTACAGAGGAGGAGGGAGTGACTGTGTGTCCGTCAATGTTGAGGGAGATGTTTTGAGCAGAGGGAAGGAATGACTTGGGTCCGGTGATGAGGAGTTCGGTTTTATTGCTATTTAATTTCAAGAAATTGTGGTCCATCCAGAATTTAATGTCAGAGATGCAGTGTGTGATGGTGGAGAGGATGACTGGGGAGATGGATTTGGTGGAGATGTAGACCTGGGTGTCGTCAGCGTAGCAGTGAAAGTGTAGTCCATGGTGACGGATGATGTGGCCAAGGGGAAGCATGTAAATGATGAAGAGGAGGGGGCCCAGTACCGAACCTTGGGGAACACCAGTGGAGACACGGAAGGTTTGGGATGTGCAGTTGTTAATGGAAACATAATGATGACGGTCGGAGAGGTATGAGGAAAACCAGGATAGAACAGTGTTGGAGATGCCAATAGATTGAAGACGGTGGAGGAGGATAGAGTGGTCGATGGTGTCAAATGCTGCGGAGAGGTCAAGGAGGAGGAGGATGGAAAGGGAACCGGAGTCAGCTGCAAGGAGAAGATCGTTGGATACTTTTAGGAGGGCTGTTTCAGTGCTGTGATGGGGACGGAAACCGGATTGGAAAATTTCAAAGAGCGAGAAGGTGTGGAGGTATTGCTGAACTTGGGTTATGACGGCACGTTCTAGGATTTTTGATAGGCTTTAGATGTCATTATTCTCCTTTAACATCTCAAAATAGACCAATTCCAGTCGAAACAGTTCTACAATCGGTGTTGTCGGCCCCTGGACAAGTACAGGTGAACTAAAGTGGCCCTCTTGCTAAAAAGTTTGGACACCCCTGCTCTAGGGAGTCGTTGCTGTGCACCACAGACTAGGGTTGGACAGTTCCATAGATCAGTAAGACCATCTGATTCTTTCATGGGCTGATATTTGAAGACTTCCCATTGGTCAAAATCAGTGTGTGAACCCAAACTAGCTTATAAATATTTCTACATAATTCTCTAGTTCCCCTTTTTTATTGGTGCTAATATTCTGTGTTTAGAAGCCGGCAGGTGTGTAGGAAAAAGTATCTCCAACACGTAAGCAAACGCACTAACACAAAGCCTATAGTGAAGCGCTCATGGGCAAAGTTTTTCTCCCACTCAATCTGGTTCCCATTCACTTACATTGCAGATCCGTCAATATACCCCCATATACTATATTTATTGCTCATTAACGGATTTTTATTTGCTGTCAAGAGTGCCTCAGATTCCCTGCTTTCTCCAATACACACACCCTATAATGAAAACTTAACCGTTTCTCTTCTCGGTCATTTCAACACATACTTTCAGCCGTTTATGATGGAGTCCTACAACATGGAAACACCTACCCCAGCAGGAGGCGTAACCGCGGTAACACCACACCATAATACAAGTTGATGGCTGCTCATTTGTTTGTCCTCTGGCTGCTCGCTGACTCGGCAGTTTGCGAGGAAAAGGTCGTAATCCGGCTGATTCCGACGCAGAGTTTTGATGTATGGTTTCTTTACGGAGGCTTAATGAGCTGCTCCCATCACTCACAGCGACACTGAGCCGAAGGACAGCGAGTGTAATGTGCTCATTTGTGACAAGGGGAAAAACAATGCAGATTTATGCCTCGGACAGATACGAGTGTGCGTTTTTGTAGTGGTTAACAATGTCTAATGAGAGGTGTGGTGCATCGGTGGTAAAGCGTTCCCTTCTGGTGACCTTGGAGATCTTTATGGGCTTTGTCGATGATAGCGTGGCATAAAAACCGCGTTGATTTGCATGAAGATGAAGGATTAAGGGTTCAATCTAGTTAAATATTGTGGAAGATTGCAGAGAAATCAATCATGTGTTTATGGAGAGGACCCTTCAGGTAAAAGGTTAAAAAGAAAACGTTTTAATACAAAAGTAAAAGGCCGAGTACAGAACCTTGGGGGACCCCGAGTTTCAAACACAGACACATTATTATTGTTTTAAAAAGAAGTCTGCCTCTTTAGACAAATGATTATAAAGTACACTTTCTAATTTATTGTATTTTGGTTCATACATCATTACAAAAGCAAAGGTCAGAGTACAGAACCTTGTGGGACCCCTGATAACTATCGACTTAAAGATGAAATTATGATATGACTTTTTCAAAGATTTGTTTTTTTTATGACTTTACACGAACAAGACATGCCCAAAATCCCTGATAATTAGTAGATCAGTCTAAAGTATTTCCTGAGTTTAAGATTTTTTTTGTGGATGATCTCAAATTACTGAAGAGGATTTTATTATTATCAAGACCTGTTATTTTTGACCCATATAGAAAAACCATGTTGACCGAGCAAACAGTGGGAATGATTGGCGTGTTCTTTGGACCCGTGTCGGTTTTTCACCTCAGACACGTGTCAAAAAGAGGTCATAACAAACTGACTTTTTATTCATTTAATTCTCTTCCTCTGACCCACATGAAAGCAACGGGCTATAAAACAATTTGGTTTTAATTACAGCATTTCTTCAGCAAAAAAACTGCGTCACAAAGCGGGTTAAATGCAGACTCTTCAACCCACCACCTCAGTGCAACCAAGACGCGACCTGAGGTTTTTGTGTCTTAGCTCAGGGTTTTTGCTCAGTGGGAATTAGCCTGAATTATAAAAAGTGGCAAGGTATGAAAAAATACTAAGCAAAAATGAAAGGTAAATTGTAATTTCAACAATTCCGGTTATAGAGATTTTTATTGTATTTTTGTTGTGCAATTCTTACCTTTCTCTTATCTTGTGTTGTGTGTGCCTCAGTGCTATTCCCAGTCAGAACTAAACATGGGAAGGCTACAATCTGAAACGGTCTTCCTGAAAATGTGAGACAGGCTTCTTCTCTGACCATGTTTAAATCCAGGTTTTAGCGGTGCTACACTGTATCTTCACTATTCTTAATATACTCTGATTATTTCTGATTTGAACGCCTTGTGTTGTGTTTATATACACTCTGAGAGGCATTGTGTATGCACTGTGCTATACAGATAAACTTGCCTTGCCTATGTTGAGATGCACTGAGAATCTCCCCATTCTTAGACCAGATGTGCCTCTGTTCAAACTGCATGGACTACCAAACCCAGGGGCATGATGGGAAATGCAGTCCACCCCATCGTCCTCCCATAATGCACCATAACCTTGACTGGCGGACGCGTATAATGGCAGTTCCCTGGTGTTTCTACGTACACCCGCCTTAAGCAGCGGTTATATTTGTCCACCCCCCCCCCCCCCCCCCCCCCTCCCTCTTTTTCTCTCTCTAAGAAACACATTATCCCAGCATGCATCACTCCCACGGTCACGCAGAGTTCTCCGGTCCCCTCCAGCACCTCTGCATCTGCGCCGCATCTGGGCTGACGCAGCATCGGGATCCGGCTGCTGTGAGTGGCCACAAGAGGAAGAGGAAGAGGAGGAAGACGAGGAAGAGGAGGAAGAGGAAGCGGAAGAAGGACAAGAAGAAGAAGAAGAAGAAGAGGAAGAAGAAGATGAAGAGGAGGAAGAACAGAAGGAGGAAGAAGAGGAAGAAGAAGATGAAGATGAAGAAGAGGAAGAAGAAGACAAAGAAGAAGAAGAAGCATGTTACTATAATTAAACGTGGACTGGTCACGTGTGTGTTTGATGCACAGCGGCTGGAGTTACTCAGAGTTCATTGGGTTCGCGGCCCATTTACCAAACACCAGGGGCTTTGATCATACACAGGATTATGATGTATTAAAGGACCAGTGCGTGTGCTGTATCTCAGTGGGATGTCATGAATCACAGCAGACGATTACATAAGTGTTTAAAGGGGCGGTATTCAGTGTGTAGAGAGTATGTATTAGTATGTAGTAAATAAATACAACATATAAACTCAGTGAAAGTCAGAAATATCACAAAATATGAAAAGTCCAAAGAATGTTGTACCACACCGTCGCACTAATTACATTTCGAACTGTTGGACTATTCATACGATTGGATCTGAGTTTACTGTGACGTACTGTATGTAATGAGCCCGAGTGAGTTGCTAGCATTTAGCCTAGCTTTAGCATGTAGCCTAGCTTTAGCATGTAGCCTAGCTTTAGTATGTAGCCTAACTTTAGCATGTAGCCTAGCTTTAGCATGTAGCCTAACTTTAGCCATCTTCTTTGCCACTAACGGAGCCCGTGGGGAGTAGAGCCACGACATCTCTGCTTCAATGACATTTACTAAACATTTCTCATATTTGGATTGAACCAGAACAGATTATTTTACTGGCACGGGTCCTGGCTCCACTCGGGTCCTGGCTCCACTCGGGTCCTGGCTCCACTCGGGTCCTGGCTCCACTCGGGTCCTGGCTCCACTCGGGTCCTGGCTCCACTCGGGTCCTGGCTCCACTCGGGTCCTGGCTCCACTCGGGTCCTGGCTCCACTCGGGTCCTGGCTCCACTCGGGTCCTGGCTCCACTCGGGTCCTGGCTCCACTCGGGTTCTGGCTCCACTCGGGTCCTGGCTCCACTCGGGTCCTGGCTCCACTCGGGTCCTGGCTCCACTCGGGTCCTGGCTCCACTCGGGTCCTGGCTCCACTCGGGTCCTGGCTCCACTCGGGTCCTGGCTCCACTGGTCTGGCTCCACTCGGGTCCTGGCTCCACTCGGGTCCTGGCTCCACTCGGGTCCTGGCTCCACTCGGGTCCTGGCTCCACTCGGGTCCTGGCTCCACTCGGGTCCTGGCTCCACTCGGGTCCTGGCTCCACTCGGGTCCTGGCTCCACTCGGGTCCTGGCTCACTCGGGTCCTGGCTCCACTCGGGTCCTGGCTCCACTCGGGTCCTGGCTCCACTCGGGTCCTGGCTCCACTCGGGTCCTGGCTCCACTCGGGTCCTGGCTCCACTCGGGTCCTGGCTTCACTCGGGTCCTGGCTTCACTCGGGTCCTGGCTTCACTCGGGTCCTGGCTTCACTCGGGTCCTGGCTTCACTCGGGTCCTGGCTTCACTCGGGTCCTGGCTCCACTCGGGTCCTGGCTCCACTCGGGTCCTGGCTCCACTCGGGTCCTGGCTCCACTCGGGTCCTGGCTTCACTCGGGTCCTGGCTTCACTCGGGTCCTGGCTCCACTCGGGTCCTGGCTCCACTCGGGTCCTGGCTTCACTCGGGTCCTGGCTCCACTCGGGTCCTGGCTTCACTCGGGTCCTGGCTTTACTCGGGTCCTGGCTTCACTCGGGTCCTGGCTCCACTCGGGTCCTGGCTTCACTCGGGTCCTGGCTTCACTCGGGTCCTGGCTTCACTCGGGTCCTGGCTTCACTCGGGTCCTGGCTCCACTCGGGGGAAGAGCCCTGCATTATTAACACACTCCATTGTGTTTGGTTTTGCAGCACGATCGGGATTATCCATAAATATGAGGAAAGTTTTAAGTTATTATTATAAGGTTAGGGTGCAACATTAGCTCAGTTGGTTGCGGGTTCAATTCCCACCTTGACACCTTCACCACCGACTCCCACTGATGACTGCTGTCGTTGTGTCCTTGTTGTTGTGTCCACTTTGCCCAAAAGCCCCCGTTGAAAGATCAAGGCCATGCTCACACTGACAGAGCAGCCTCCTGTGGACTCAGCACCTGCAGAGGGTCAGTGAGGGGCTGGTGCTCTGTGACTGCCAACCCCCGACCCCGAAATGGATAAAGGGGAAGATGGATGGATGGATGGATTATAAGGTGAACAAAATGATATGAATGAATCTACTACTAAGACACATTTCTTTGCTCAAGCAATGGTGACACTTGTGAACATTGTAAAGTGCTTTGGGTGACCTTGGTCTGTAGAATGTGCTATATAAATCAACATGACTTACTTCCTTTGATGATAGTGGGCCTGTACTTTATTTAAGGCTGTATTTTATGTGTGTGTTGAATTTAGTAATGTCTGGAAAGCACTTTGTGACAGTCACTTGGCCTTGACCCTGACCTACAATGAGTGACAGTATCTACAATCAGTCTTTCCCAGTGTAGTCGTCCTGTGTTTACTCTGTGTGTTTACTCTGTGTGTTTACTCTGTGTGTTTACTCTGTGTATCATGAATGGATGGATACTACTCTGCTGGCTTATACTAAATATACCAGGAGTTTTTGTTTTTTTAGGTTGTTGCTTAGTTGTGACTGTACATGTAAATGAATACATCACTCCGGATTAAAGCTTTGGGCTCATTTCCAACTGGAGCACCCGGAGGAAAACCTACGCAGACATGGGGAGAACATGCAAATAGTAAGTAATAGTACATTAATAACTGAATAAATGTCGACCTTCAGACGCCTGAAACTGTGGCTGAAATTGGAACAACATTCTTCACATATTTAATTAATTGCACAGCTGATTAATTGTCACTCCCACTGATGTCTGCTGTCGTTGTGTCCTTGGGCAAGACACTTAACCCCACTTTGCCTGAAGCCCCTGCTGAAAGATCTCAGCTCCTGTGGACTCAGCCCCTGCAGGAGGATCAGTGAGGGGCTGGTGCTCTGTGAAGGCCCCCCGACCCAGACATGGATTAAGGGGAAGAAAATGGACGGATGATTAATTGTATGTTTGATTATGTTTCTGTGTTTTGTGTATGTCCTAAAAACCTCCTGTGGAAGTGTTGAAAGTTAGCATTGGTCTATAGCACTAAAGGCAGTGCATCTGGTTTAATGTTTAATGTTTGTTGTTTATCAGAGGTCCCCATTAGCTTCCTCTGATGTGGTTGCTAACCTTCCTGAGATCCCAGTATTACAAAACACACATAGAAAAACATACATTTTTGCCCTCAAACATACATTGCCCTCATATTCAATACAGATAAGGCACAGATAAAATACAGTCAAAATAAATAACACAGGGACAAAAAATATATAAAAATTGTCATACCTAACCAACGTTACAAAGTCTGTCCTGTAAATGTTGTGTCCATATCAAATAAATAAATAAAAAGCAGAGTGTAAAACATGATCCTCTGCCTCTGCTGCACGTACAGCAGTGAAACTCAGACTCGTGCTCCCTCTAGTGGCAGAGAAACACACTGCAGGCGTCATCAGAGGGAACGTGCCTGAATTACGTCATGATGAATGACGTCACAGCAGCTGACGTGGAGTTGTGTTGTGTTTGCAAATGTTGGATGTGATTTTGGGCGATACAAAAACAAACTGATTCTAACACATTTGCAGTTTTTATTAAATATCAGTGTTATAATAAAAAAAACAAATGGTTCAGTGAGAAGTCGTTTTAAAGTGGTTCTCACCCCCGCTCCTCGGAGCTCACATTTCCTGTTCAAATCTTCCTCTAAATGGGCGTGGCCTGGAGGACTAAAGGGGGCGTGAACGAGACTGGGCCGTTTACATTGCTCTGGGCAGGGGGCTGCTGACGTCAGGTCTTGCTTCAGACGTCAGGTCTTGCTGCTGACGTCAGGTCTTGCTTCAGACGTCAGGTCTTGCTTCAGACGTCAGGTCTTGCCTCAGACGTCAGGTCTTGCTTCAGACGTCAGGTCTTGCTTCAGACGTCAGGTCTTGCTTCAGACGTCAGGTCTTGCTTCAGACGTCAGGTCTTGCTTCAGACGTCAGGTCTTGCTTCAGACGTCAGGTCTTGCTGCAGACGTCAGGTCTTGCTTCAGACGTCAGGTCTTGCTTCAGACGTCAGGTCTTGCTTCAGACGTCAGGTCTTGCTTCAGACGTCAGGTCTTGCTTCAGACGTCAGGTCCAACTTCTGTGCCAGTGTTGGCGCCAGATTCAAAATTCAAATGTAGTAATACAGGTCGCCAGCAGATGGCGCCTCACAGACGGTTTTAGGCAGAAAGTTTAACTTTCAACTAATTTGCACCAAAGTGACAAAATTATGACCAGGATATGTAGACAACACTATTGGACACTCATTTATACCGTTTATCAGCAAAAAAAAGTGGATTTGAGGGTGAGTTGTCCTTTAAGTCATTTTACTTTCATTTATGTAGTTTATGGTTTTTTGCATTGGTTCGAATAATACTGCTGCTACTGCTGCTACTACTACTGCTACTACTGCTACTGCTGCTACTGCTGCTACTACTACTGCTACTACTGCTACTGCTGCTACTGCTGCTACTACTACTGCTACTACTGCTACTGCTGCTACTGCTGCTACTACTACTGCTACTACTGCTACTTCTGCTACTGCTGCTACTGCTACTGCTACTACTGCTACTACTGCTGCTACTACTGCTACTGCTGCTACTGCTACTGCTACTGCTGCTACTGCTGCTACTGCTGCTACTACTACTGCTACTACTGCTACTGCTGCTACTGCTGCTACTGCTACTGCTACTACTGCTACTACTGCTGCTACTACTGCTACTGCTGCTACTGCTACTGCTACTGCTGCTACTGCTGCTACTGCTACTACTGCTGCTGCTACTACTGCTACTACTGCTACTGCTGCTACTACTGCTACTACTGCTACTGCTGCTGCTACTACTGCTCCTGCTGCTACTGCTGCAGCTGCTACTACTACTACTGCTGCTACTACTGCTACTGCTGCTGCTACTACTGCTACTGCTGCTACTGCTACTGCTACTACTGCTACTACTGCTACTACTGCTGCTGCTGCTGCTACTGCTACTGCTGCTGCTACTGCTGCTGCTACTGCTGCTGCTACTGCTACTGCTGCTACTGCTGCTACTGCTGCTACTACTGCTACTGCTGCTACTGCTGCTGCTACTACTGCTACTACTGCTACTACTGCTACTGCTGCTACCGCTGCTACTACTGCTACTGCTACTACTGCTGCTGCTACTGCTACTGCTGCTACTACTACTACTGCTGCTACTACTGCTACTACTGCTACTGCTGCTGCTACTACTGCTACTGCTGCTACTGCTACTGCTACTACTACTACTACTGCTACTACTGCTACTACTGCTACTACTGCTACTACTGCTGCTACTACTGCTGCTACTGCTACTACTGCTACTGCTGCTGCTACTACTGCTACTGCTGCTACTGCTACTACTACTACTGCTACTACTGCTACTACTGCTACTGCTGCTACTACTACTGCTACTGCTACTACTGCTGCTACTGCTACTGCTACTACTGCTGCTACTACTGCTACTACTGCTACTGCTACTACTGCTGCTACTACTGCTACTACTGCTACTGCTGCTACTGCTGCTACTGCTGCTACTGCTGCTACTACTGCTACTGCTGCTACTACTGCTACTGCTACTACTGCTGCTACTACTGCTACTACTGCTACTGCTGCTACTGCTGCTACTGCTGCTACTACTGCTACTGCTGCTGCTACTACTGCTACTACTGCTACTGCTGCTGCTACTACTGCTACTGCTGCTACTGCTGCTACTACTACTACTGCTGCTACTACTGCTACTACTGCTACTACTGCTACTGCTGCTGCTACTACTGCTACTGCTGCTACTGCTACTGCTACTACTGCTACTACTGCTACTACTGCTACTACTGCTGCTACTACTGCTGCTACTGCTACTACTGCTACTACTGCTACTACTGCTACTACTGCTACTACTGCTACTGCTACTGCTACTACTGCTACTACTGCTACTGTTGCTACTACTACTGCTACTGCTACTACTGCTACTGCTACTGCTGCTACTGCTGCTACTACTACTACTGCTACTGCTGCTACTACTACTGCTGTTGCTGCTACTACTTCTACTGCTACTACTGCTGCTACTACTGCTACTGCTACTACTGCTACAAATTGTATTATGAAGCTTGAGCTGAAGTTAAAAAGTCGGCGGTTACTATCTCACCTCCTTCACTAAGTTCTTATCCCACTGATATTATTATTATTATATATCTATATAATACGAGGGATACAGTAGCTCAGTTGGTAGAGCATTGGCCTTAAGGCCTGAAGGTCGTGGGTTCAATTCCCACCTCTGCACCTTCTCCACCGACTCCCACTGATGACTGCTGTCGTTGTGTCCTTGGGCAAGACACTTAACCCCACTTTGCCCAAAGCCCCCACTGAAAGATCAAGGCTATGCTCACACTCAGAGAGCAGCCGTCCTCCTGTGGACTCACCACCTGCAGAGGGTCAGTGAGGGGCTGGTGCTATGAGACTTGGGTGGCATCTCTGACTGCCACCCCCCTGACCCAGAAATGGATTAAAGGGCAGAAAATGGATGGATGGAAATGTATGGATCTATATAACACACACCTCTGCAGTCAGTTATTCTGCATTTGAACCACCACCAGGGGTCAGTGGTGGGTCCTGTTGTCTATGTCTGCCGGGGTCTACGCGCCAAACCATAACTCACCATGTCACGTCACTACAATAGGTCCACATTCTTTTTGTTTTGTCATTTGCAGTAAAACCACGTTGGAATAGATTGCGTCTGTCCTCTCTGTGTGTGGAGAGAATAAACTATCTGAACTAAAGCGCTTTGGGTGATCTTAGTCTGTAAAATCTGTAAAATGCGCTATATAAATAAGCCGTACATACTTACTCACATGTGCAAAAGTCCTCAGTGTGCACAAGACTAGTACAGTTTAACCCCTTCATGTTTTTGTGTAAGTACTTTTTATGTTTTTGTAAGGTGCAATATATATGAAATGTATTGTTATTATTACTATTATTAAATACATAAAAAAGTACAGGGATAAAACAAGCTAAAAAAGTGCCAGTTCTAAAAAAAACAGCAAACAATCTCCTTCATGCGATACATTTCTCAAAAACATCTTTCTAACCCATTCTCACAGATTATTATTGAAGTCTTTCCGGATTGAAATGTGCAGATCCAGTTCCTGTTCTGTTTTAAACTGTCATGTCCTTTCTTCTGTGCTTTTCTCGGAGCTTATTCCCTCTCTCTCTCTCTTACAGTGGATGTTAATGGGAGCTGAGTAGTTCCTGGAGTGAAGTCGGGAGGAGAGCGGACTCGCTGACAGCTGAGACAGACAGAAACATGATGAAGACGTCCCTCTCGGTGCGAAGACTAAAGGAGGAAGAGCACAATTTTAGCCTTATCCAGGAAACTCATGCTCACTCGTATTCAGAGCTGAGATAGAGCGACGGAGAAGTGTCGTGTGCGAGGATGAGATGGGAGAGTATGAACTGAACGGTGGAAGTGGAAAGAGGTTAATCTGGGGTTAGTTAAACTGCCATCCATTCGTTTTCTTGTTCTTCCGCTTTATCCGTTGCCGGGTCGCAGAGACAGCAGTTGTAGCAGATTTCCTCCATCCAAGCCCCGGTGATCCAAGATGGCGGCCTATTTAAATCAATGGCATTCCGAGAGATTAGGGGAACTCGTCCATATTTGGGCATCGTCTGGTCCTCCCGGTTCTGTGCAGCGGACGAGCTCCCATGATGCATTGCTGACCAATCAGAGCTGCTGATCAGAACTAGTAATACCCTATCCATCCATGGCCAGACCAGGTACATAGGCCCTCCAGCATTTCCTTGCTCCTTCCTGGGGTCTCCTCCAGGTGGTGTCTAGGCACTGCCCTGCTGTGTGTGGAGGAGCAGCGACTCTACTCTGAGCTCCTCCTGTGTTATCCTTCTCACTCCATTCCTCCTCCTTTGTGGTTATGCAGGTGGTGGAGATCCCTCGGTCATGTGTCAAAGTGCATTGATAAACAGAAAGAAGGAACTTAACTGAATAGATTTCTATACAACAATCTATAATTCTAATCTATCCCAAACTATAAATAATTTTGACCATGTGACCCTATACCATGTAGGATAAGGATAAGAATTTAAATGTTTTATATAGTCTCTCCTCTTGGCAAAACCCCCACCAGTGATATTTGCTGGAGGAGAACTGTTCGACCAATGGCAAGGATTTGAATTAATTTTGTCCAATTAGGAAGCTGTGGGGATGAGAAGGGGCGGGACTTACTGACTGACATATACATCGTTCTCTTGTTGTGCGTTCTACTTCCTGTCCGTCTCGTCCTTTTGTTTAGTTTTTTCCCGATGTTCCTGGTTTTTTACAGATTTATCTTCTTCTTCTGCCATTTATGAATTGAATTTTATTATTTTTGCAGTTTTGCTTTTGGGTCCTTCCTTGTTTATCCGTGACACGTTTAGCAAGAAAGTCCCGAGTTCGAATCCAGGTCCCTTTCCGAGTGGAATTTGCATGTTCTGCCCGTGTCTGCGTAGGTTACCTCTGGGTCCTCCGGTTTCCCCTACCACTAAACACATGTACAATAGGTCTGAGCTGTCTCCCATCTCTGCAGCGTGAGATACAGATGCCCACAGTTCTAAAGCCTTTTGTGACTCTGGTCTGTGAAAGGCGCTATATAAATAAACATTACTTACTTACGACATTCATTCTTTGTATAATGCGGCTCTTTATGATTGAGTTTGGTTTGAGACGGTGGATCCTGATGCTTCCATGTGGCGTTGCAGCTTCTCTCTCTGCACCAGTCCTGGCTCTGCTCTGATTCAACATGAACACTGCAGCGATGATGAGGAGCAGTGACTCACAATCCTCCGATGAAGAAGAGAAACGCACAAACTGTTCCACATGTTCACATCCCACTGTAGACCCAGGGTTATAGACGTTAGATACACATTAAAGGGCCCTAATCTGTCATCATTAAAGGGCCCTAATCTGTCATCATTAAAGGGCCCTAATCTGTCATCATTAAAGGGCCCTAATCTGTCGTCATTAAAGGGCCCTAATCTGTCATCATTAAAGGGCCCTAATCTGTCATCATTAAAGGGCCCTAATCTGTCGTCATTAAAGGGCCCTAATCTGTCGTCATTAAAGGGCCCTAATCTGTCGTCATTAAAGGGCCCTAATCTGTCGTCATTAAAGGGCCCTAATCTGTCATCATTAAAGGGCCCTAATCTGTCATCATTTAAGGGCCCTAATCTGTCATCATTTAAGGGCCCTAATCTGTCATAATTAAAGGGCCCTAATCTGTCATAATTAAAGGGCCCTAATCTGTCATAATTAAAGGGCCCTAATCTGTCATAATTAAAGGGCCCTAATCTGTCATAATTAAAGGGCCCTAATCTGTCGTCATTAAAGGGCCCTAATCTGTCATCATTAAAGGGCCCTAATCTGTCATCATTAAAGGGCCCTAATCTGTCATCATTAAAGGGCCCTAATCTGTCATAATTAAAGGGCCCTAATCTGTCATAATTAAAGGGCCCTACTCTGTCATCATTAAAGGGCCCTAATCTGTCATCATTAAAGGGCCCTAATCTGTCATCATTAAAGGGCCCTAATCTGTTTTCATTAAAGGGCCCTAATCTGTCATCATTAAAGGGCCCTAATCTGTCATCATTTAAGGGCCCTAATCTGTAATCATTAAAGGGCCCTAATCTGTCATAATTAAAGGGCCCTACTCTGTCATCATTAAAGGGCCCTAATCTGTCATCATTAAAGGGCCCTAATCTGTCATCATTAAAGGGCCCTAATCTGTCGCCATTAAAGGGCCCTAATCTGTCGTCATTAAAGGGCCCTAATCTGTCGTCATTAAAGGGCCCTAATCTGTCGTCATTAAAGGGCCCTAATCTGTCGTCATTAAAGGGCCCTAATCTGTCGTCATTAAAGGGCCCTAATCTGTCGTCATTAAAGGGCCCTAATCTGTCGTCATTAAAGGGCCCTAATCTGTCATCATTAAAGGGCCCTAATCTGTCATCATTAAAGGGCCCTAATCTGTCATCATTTAAGGGCCCTAATCTGTCGTCATTAAAGGGCCCTAATCTGTCGTCATTAAAGGGCCCTAATCTGTCATCATTAAAGGGCCCTAATCTGTCATCATTAAAGGGCCCTAATCTGTCATCATTTAAGGGCCCTAATCTGTCATAATTAAAGGGCCCTAATCTGTCATCATTAAAGGGCCCTAATCTGTCATCATTAAAGGGCCCTAATCTGTCATCATTAAAGGGCCCTAATCTGTCTTAATTAAAGGGCCCTAATCTGTCATAATAATAAACTGCTCTTTTCCAATACTTATTTAACTGATGACAGTAGTTCAGAGATATTTTTATTTCTAAATTACTTTTCCAGCCTCTAAATCTTGTTATTGTTTTCATTTCGATGTCCCGCCCTCCACCGTTTCACCAATCAGAAAGTCTGTGATCCGGGCGCCAGGACTCACCTCTAAAAAAACTATAAACATGAAAAACAACACATTTCTTTTAAAACTTTCTTCATCTATTTATGTCACACAGACAAACACAATATTATAAATAAATACACAACTTTTCTTGTACATATTTACACAAAGCAGCCCAGCTCGTGTTGTGTCCATCAAAAGGCAAAACGGGGAAAAAACTGAACTTTCTCTCCATTAAAACTGCTTTAAATGTTTTTGTAACACTTCAAGACGCCCTGGAAGCAGTTAGCATAGCAGTTAGCATAGCAGTTAGCATAGCGTAGCAAACACATATAAACACAGCAATAAGGTTATGTCTGTAGCGATCTTAAAATGGTTTTAGCTAAGACTTTTCTCTTTCTGCCCCGTGATGGCCCTTCGCTGTGGCAATACTTTTGGCCTATTGGAGGTTGGATCGTAAAGGGGACAATATTGAAAACAAAAACAAATTAACCTTTTTTTGATGTTTTTAACCGTGTCAAAAAGTCTATAAACGGTTCTGGTCTCAATATCCAAGGATGAAGATTTATTTAATTCCCAGTTTGTGACTTTCCGTTTTACTTTAAATGGCAATACAAATATTTCTGTTTCGGAAAAAAAACAAAATAGTGTGATGTCATTGAACCAAACTATGACATCACACTATTTCTAAAACACAAGTATTGCCCCATTATTTGTTTTTGGGAATTTCTCAAGCAAAATTGAGTTCTTTTCAATCGCCAAACTGTTTCTTCTCCTCCCTCTGGTGGCAGCACAGGGCATTACAGGCGGAAAGCATTTTTTTTATCCTTCATTCTTGTTTGGCCATATTTTTTTTTTACTTAAAATACAAAATACATTCAATAAACTGTATTATTATTGTATTAAAAATGTGTATTATGGATATTTTTTTCCAGATGTTATTAAAAACAGTCTGATTTTTAGTTTTTGAAAATGATGCCGAGGAGACTGAACAAAAATACATGGAACAGAACATCTGGAAAACAGTGTAAGATTCCAAAAGTTTGCAAAAATCAACGGAATCAAGAAAAAAACGCAAATGCCTGGGCTCTTTGTGAAGCCGAGGCTCTGTAGTGTTGGCCTCTGAACGCTCATATACTCCCATTACAAGGGTCATTTTAAGTGTTAAAAAAAAGTATGAAATAAACGGTTAAAAAGTAACAAAAAAAGCAGTAATTATGATTCAGGTGCTGAGGACATACCGTGGTTTACCGGACTATTGTATTTTCTGTCTTTTACAACAGTTTTTTAAATAATTTTTCTTCCATAATAAAGAATGAACATATCCGACTGAACACTGCTTTACCGTCATAATTTATTTTCTACTTTTCATCTCAAGTGACACTAAAGGCACGCAACATTTTTCAACGCCACACTCTCACACACCATGTTGTTTACCTTGTGGTGATGCTGCCAGCAGAGGGCGCTGTTTCTCACTAAAACAAGGCTCCAATCATTTCTATAGTGACTTATTTTGGTTCACTTCACCTCAAAAAACTGAAAAAAGGCATCGATTAAACTCTACAGACTGCTCTCAAAGCTTCGACCCAAACACATTCTTAATCTTCAGTTATTCATTCTTCCAACCAAGACATAGAATACTGTGAGGTTGAGATTGCATTTCTGTTCAGCTTCAAACCTCAAATTGTTGAAATCAAAGCCAGACATTCCCTTTTGCTGCTTTTCATTACTGCTCGTCCAAAGACCACGGAATAAATAACGAACAATCCGACTGCTCAACACTGATAGTCAACACAAAAACGACAAACACTGTGCAAACGCCGCTCGGAACCAGTCCATTTGGTAGTCTCCCCGGTCTTCCTCAGGGGTCAGGGTCTTCCTCAAGGGTCAGGGTCTTCCTCAAGGGTCAGGGTCTTCCTCAAGGGTCAGAGTCTTCCTCAGGGGTCAGGGTCTTCCTCAAGAGTCAGGGTCTTCCTCAAGAGTCAGGGTCTTCCTCAAGGGTTAGGGTTTTCCTCAAGGGTCAGGGTCTTCCTCAAGGGTCAGGGTCTTCCTCAAGGGTCAGGGTCTTCCTCAAGGGTCAGGGTCTTCCTCAAGGGTCAGAGTCTTCCTCAGGGGTCAGGGTCTTCCTCAAGAGTCAGGGTCTTCCTCAAGAGTCAGGGTCTTCCTCAAGGGTTAGGGTTTTCCTCAAGGGTCAGGGTCTTCCTCAAGGGTTAGGGTCTTCCTCAAGGGCCTGGTTTTCCATAAGGGTAGAGTCTTCCTCAGGGCCCTGGTCTTCCTCAAGGGTTAGGGTCTTCCTCAGGGGCCTGGTCTTCCTCAGAGGCCTGGTCTTCCTCAGGGGCCTGGTCTTCCTCAGAGGCCTGGTCTTCCTCAGGGGCCTGGTCTTCCTCAGGGGTAGGGTCTTCCTCAGGGGTAGGGTCTTGCGTAGCTGGTCTGGGGCACCATGGTGAGGTAGTTTGAGGGCACGTACCCGCTCTGGCCTCTCGCCGTCTGGACTAAGCTCCACTCGGGGCTGCCCTTCTTGTCGTGGGGCTCCAGGACTCTCACTGGTTCTCCGGCCCCCAGAGAGACCTCCCTCGGACCCCGGGCGGTGAAGGGGTAAGCTGCCACCACCTGGAAGAGGCGAGAGCAGAGTCATGTAGGGAAGGAAGTAGAAGAGATTTTTTGTTTTCTTTAGCTTTGACTCGGTTAAATACGTAGCTAGCATGTGTTATTCTGGGGTCTTTGCTAGTTTTCGACTCAATGCTCCTTATGAATCAGTACAAATATGAATTAGAGGAGTTGATCATTTAATGCAAGGTTTTTGTAAAGAGCTTTAAAACATTCCCCCCAAGCCACCCACAGGCAATCCCAATCCTACAGCACGAGAACAGAGAGACAGATGAAGGAAATGTTGTCTGGAAAGGTAAGAGTAGAAAGAAAACGTTTTATTTTAGGACCACAGAGACACAGACACACACAGAGACGCACTGACACACACACAGATACGCACTGACACACACACACACACACACAGACGCACTGACACACACAGAGACACAGACACAAACACACACAGAGACGCACTGACACACACAGAGACACAGACACACACACACACACACACAGAGGCACTGACACACACACACACACACAGAGACACAGACACACACACACACAGAGACGCACTGACACACACAGAGACACAGACACACACAGAGACACAGACACACACAGACGGACACAGAGGCACTGACACACACACACACACAGAGACACAGACACACACACAGTGTCTTAGACAATGTAATTAAACTTAGACTTCGACTAAGGACACATTTTAGCCCTTTAGAACCGCAGTCACCCTACTACGGTTCCCAGAGGTCTCCCATCCCAGTACTAACCAGGCCCTGTCTTGCTTAACTTCACAGATCAAACAGGATCAGGCTTTTGAATGCTCCTTGTTCCAATTTAGGATAGTGTGTCTCCTTTCTATTGGTGAGACCTCAATTAGATTAGGCCAAAATGAAATCCAAACTCCATCTTAAATATCTTTGGAGACGTAATGGCCGCCGCAGTTTCCTCCGTCAGCTCTGACTGTGGCTCTGACTGTGGCTCTGACTGTGGCTCTGACTGTGGCTCTGACTGTGGCTCTGACTGTGGCTCTGACTGTGGCTCTGACTGTGGCTCTGACTGTGGCTCTGACTGTGGCCCTGACTGTGGCTCTGACTGTGGCTCTGACTGTGGCTCTGACTGTGGCTCTGACTGTGGCCCTGACTGTGGCTCTGACTGTGGCTCTGACTGTGGCTCTGACTGTGGCTCTGACTGTGGCTCTGACTGTGGCTCTGACTGTGGCTCTGACTGTGGCTCTGACTGTGGCTCTGACTGTGGCCCTGACTGTGGCTCTGACTGTGGCTCTGACTGTGGCTCTGACTGTGGCTCTGAAGAATAAAGCCACTGTCCGTAACGTGAGCCGGCGTAACTGCCACGGCGAGTACAAATGACTGCGGCGCTGAGTGAAAAGGTCAAGACTCAGACCGTGACGGCGCTCTCCGCAGGCTAATGAGCACGGAGCTAGCACGAAGGGGTTAGCATGACAGCGCTAACAAACGCCGTGGCCCGGTGCCGCTGTCATGAGTTGGCCATCACCACATGCTGCCTGGATCGGACGCAGGCGATAACGGCTCTGATTAGCATCCCATTAGCATTTAGCGTCCGCATGACAAGCTAACAGGACACATGAGGCTGTCCGCGGAGGTTTAGTTGTATAGCACAGTTTACACATAAGCCAAAACAAAAGATAAAGTCAAAACTACTTAAAAAGAGTAAAGATTAAATCCTTCAGTTGTATCACAGCAACGACAACTGCTTTAACATGGATTTGAGCCTGTCTAACATTTCCAGGAAGACTGTTCCGAAACGCTGCCTCCTTGTGTTTAGTTCTGACTCTGGGACCAGCAGGAGTCCAGTCCCTGTGCTCCTCCGAGTCCCAGCAGGAGTCCAGTCCCTGTGCTCCTCAGAGTCCCAGCAGGAGTCTAGTCCCTGTGCTCCTCAGAGTCCCAGCAGGAGGCCAGTCCCTGTGCTCCTCAGAGTCCCAGCAGGAGGCCAGTCCCTGTGCTCCTCAGAGTCCCAGCAGGAGGCCAGTCCCTGTGCTCCTCAGAGTCCCAGCAGGAGGCCAGTCCCTGTGCTCCTCAGAGTCCCAGCAGGAGGCCAGTCCCTGTGCTCCTCAGTGTCCCAGCAGGACAGTCCCTGTGCTCCTCAGAGTCCCAGCAGGAGGCCAGTCCCTGTGCTCCTCAGAGTCCCAGCAGGAGGCCAGTCCCTGTGCTCCTCAGTGTCCCAGCAGGACAGTCCCTGTGCTCCTCAGAGTCCCAGCAGGACAGTCCCTGTGCTCCTCAGAGTCCCAGCAGGACAGTCCCTGTGCTCCTTAAGGCGCGTTCAGACCAAAAACTTCAAAAAGCTTTTGACGCGCTTCAACTGACGCCGGGATAGTTTTGTCATTTTGGTGCTTGAAGCTTTTGACGCGAGTGACGCGCCTGACGCCTGTGGGAGGAGCTTCTCTGTTGTCTGTGGGAGGAGCTTCTCTGTTGTCTGTGGGAGGAGCTTCTCTGTTGTCTGTGGGAGGAGCTTCACTGTTGTCTGTGGGAGGAGCTTCTCTGTTGTCTGTGGGAGGAGCTTCTCTGTTGTCTGTGGGAGGAGCTTCTCTGTTGTCTGTGGGAGGAGCTTCTCTGTTGTCTGTGGGAGGAGCTTCTCTGTTGTCTGTGGGAGGAGCTTCTCTGTTGTCTGTAGTCAGGACAGCGGTGGATTTTTCAATGAGCAGCGAGCCTTTATTTGTTATATAAAGCAAAATAACGTTGTTGTAGGGCTTCAACAAAACATGTTCTGGGTTCACCACAGACTTGAGAGGCTGCAGTGTTTGCAGAGTTCCGTCATTTACTCCAGGAGCTGCGTACGGAGGAGTTTCGCTTTCAGCGGTACTTCCGCATGTCACTCGCCCAGTCTGAGTTCTCAAACCCCGGAGCTCGCCTCTCCCCGTCTCGCTCTCGCCTCTCCCTGCCTCTCCCTCGCCTCTCCCCGGCTCTCGCTCGCCTCTCCCCGGCTCTCGCTCGCCTCTCCCCGCCTCTCGCTCGCCTCTCCCTGCCTCTCCCTCGCCTCTCCCCGGCTCTCGCTCGCCTCTCCCCGGCTCTCGCTCGCCTCTCCCCGGCTCTCGCTCGCCTCTCCCCGGCTCTCGCTCGCCTCTCCCTGCCTCTCCCTCGCCTCTCCCCGGCTCTCGCTCGCCTCTCCCCGGCTCTCCCCTCGCCTCTCCCTGCCTCTCCCTCGCCTCTCCCCCGGCTCTCGCTCGCTCTCCCCGCTCTCGCTCGCCTCTCCCCGGCTCTCGCTCGCCTCTCCCCGGCTCTCGCTCGCCTCTCCCCGGCTCTCGCTCGCCTCTCCCCGGCTCTCGCTCGCCTCTCCCCGGCTCTCGCTCGCCTCTCCCGGCTCTCGCTCGCCTCTCCCCGCTCTCGCTCCCTCTCCTCGCCTCTCCCTGCCTCTCCCTCCGCCTCTCCCTCGCCTCTCGCTCTCGCCTCTCCCTCGCCTCTCCCCGGCTCTCGCTCGCCTCTCCCCGGCTCTCGCTCGCCTCTCCCTGCCTCTCCCTCGCCTCTCCCCGGCTCTCGCTCGCCTCTCCCTGCCTCTCCCTGCCTCTCTCTCCCTCTCCTCGGCTCTCGCTCGCCTCTCCCCGGCTCTCGCTCGCCTCTCCCCGGCTCTCGCTCGCCTCTCCCCGGCTCTCGCTCGCCTCTCCCCGGCTCTCGCTCGCCTCTCCCTGCCTCTCCCTGCCTCTCTCTCGCCTCTCCCGGCTCTCCCTGCCTCTCCCTCGCCTCTCCCTCGCCTCTCCCCGGCTCTCGCTCGCCTCTCCCCGGCTCTCGTTCGCCTCTCCCCGGCTCTCGCTCGCCTCTCCCTGCCTCTCCCTCGCCTCTCCCCGGCTCTCGCTCGCCTCTCCCCTGCCTCTCCCCGGCTCTCGCTCGCCTCTCCCTGCCTCTCCCTCGCCTCTCGCCTCCCCCGGCTCTCGCTCGCCTCTCCCGGCTCTCCCTGCCTCTCCCTCGCCTCTCCCTGCCTCTCCCTGCTCTCTCTCCTCGCCTCTCCCTGCCTCTCCCTGCCTCTCCCGGCCTCGCTCGCCTCTCCCTGCCTCTCCCTGCCTCTCCCTCGCCTCTCCCCGGCTCTCGCTCGCCTCTCCCCGGCTCTCGCTCGCCTCTCCCCGGCTCTCGCTCGCCTCTCCTCGGCTCTCGCTCGCCTCTCCCTGCCTCTCCCTGCCTCTCCCTCGCCTCTCCCCGGCTCTCGCTCGCCTCTCCCTGCCTCTCCCTCGCTCCCTCTCCCCGCTCTCCCTCGCCTCTCCCTCGCTCTCCGCTCGCTCGCCTCTCGCCCGGCTCTCGCTCGCCTCTCCCCGGCTCTCGCTCGCCTCTCCCCGGCTCTCGCTCGCCTCTCCCCGGCTCTCGCTCGCTCTCCCCGCTCTCGCTCGCCTCTCCCTCGCCTCTCCCCGGCTCTCCCTCGCCTCTCCCCGGCTCTCGCTCGCCTCTCCCCGGCTCTCGCTCGCCTCTCCCTGCCTCTCCCTCGCCTCTCCCCGGCTCTCGCTCGCCTCTCCCTCGCCTCTCCCCGGCTCTCGCTCGCCTCTCCCTCGCCTCTCCCCGGCTCTCGCTCGCCTCTCCCCGGCTCTCGCTCGCCTCTCCCCGGCTCTCGCTCGCCTCTCCCCGGCTCTCCGCTCGCCTCTCCCTGCCTCTCCTCGGCTCTCGCCCGCCTCTCCCTGCCTCTCCCCGGCTCTCGCCCGCCTCTCCCTGCCTCTCCTCGGCTCTCGCCCGCCTCTCCCTGCCTCTCCCTGCCTCTCCTCGGCTCTCGCTCGCCTCTCGCTCTCCCGCCTCTCCCGCTCCTCGCCTCTCCCCGGCTCTCGCTCTCGCTTGCCTCTCCCCGGCTCTCGCTCGCCTCTCCCCGGCTCTCGCTCGCCTCTCCCTCGCCTCTCCCCGGCTCTCGCTCGCCTCTCCCCGGCTCTCGCTCGCCTCTCCCCGGCTCTCGCTCGCCTCTCCCCGGCTCTCCTCGCCTCTCCCTGCCTCTCCCTCGCCTCTCCCCGGCTCTCGCTCGCCTCTCCCTCGCCTCTCCCCGGCTCTCGCTCGCCTCTCCCCGGCTCTCGCTCGCCTCTCCCCGGCTCTCGCTCGCCTCTCCCCGGCTCTCGCTCGCTCTCCCCGGCTCTCGCTCGCCTCTCCTGCTCTCGCTCGCCTCTCCCCCGCTCTCCCCGGCTCGCCTCTCCCTGCCTCTCCCTCGCCTCTCCCTGCCTCTCCCTCGCCTCTCCCGGCTCTCGCTCTCGCTCGCCTCTCCCCGGCTCTCGCTCGCCTCTCCCCGGCTCTCGCCTCGCCTCTCCCCGGCTCTCGCTCGCCTCTCCCCGGCTCTCGCTCGCCTCTCCCCGGCTCTCGCTCGCCTCTCCCCGGCTCTCGCTCGCCTCTCCCCGGCTCTCTCCCTCGCTCTCCCTCGCCTCTCCCCTCTCCTCGCCTCTCCCCGCTCTCGCTCGCCTCTCCCCGGCTCTCGCTCGCCTCCCTCGCTCGCCTCCCCGGCTCTCGCTCGCCTCTCCCCGCTCTCGCTCGCCTCCCGCTCTCGCTCGCCTCTCCCGCTCTCGCTCGCCTCTCCCCGGCTCTCGCTCGCCTCTCCCCGGCTCTCGCTCGCCTCTCCCGGCTCTCGCTCGCCTCTCCCCGGCTCTCGCTCGCCTCCCCTGCCTCTCCCTCGCCTCTCCCCGGCTCTCCTCGCCTCTCGCGCTCTGCTGCCTCTCCCCGGCTCTCTCGCTCTCCGCCTCTCCTCGCCTCTCCCCTCCCCCTCTCCCGCTCTCCTCGCTCTCCCTCGCCTCTCCCCGGCTCTCCTCGCCTCTCCCCGGCTCTCGCTCGCTCTCCCGCCGTCTCGCCTGCCCTCCGCTCGCTCGCTCCGCTCTCCTCGCTCTCGCTCCCTCTCCGCTCTCGCCTCGCTCGCCCTCCGCTCCTCCCCTGCTCTCCCTCGCCTCTCCCCGGCTCTCGCTCGCCTCTCCCGGCTCTCGCTCGCTCTCGCCCCTCGCTCTCCTCTGCCTCTCCCTCGCCTCTCCCCGGCTCTCGCTCGCCTCGCCCGGCTCTCGCTCGCCTCTCCCTGCTCTCCCCGGCTCTCGCTCGCCTCTCCCCGCTCTCGCTCTCCCTCGCTCTCCCGGCTCTCGCTCTCGCCTCTCCCTGCCTCTCCCTGCTCTCCTGCTCTCGCCTCTCCCCCCCCGGCTCTCGCTCGCCTCTCCCCGCCTCTCCCTCGCCTCCCCCGGCTCTCGCTCGCCTCTCCCCGGCTCTCGCTCGCCTCTCCCTGCCTCTCCCTGCTTCTCCTCGGCTCTCGCTCGCCTCTCCCCGGCTCTCGCTCGCCTCTCCCTGCCTCTCCCTGCCTCTCTCTCGCCTCTCCCCGGCTCTCGCTCGCCTCTCCCCGGCTCTCGCTCGCCTCTCCCTGCCTCTCCCTGCCTCTCCCTGCCTCTCCCCGGCTCTCGCCCGCCCGGAGCTGCCTTGCTCTGAGCCAGACTCATCGTCAGCCTGTTCTTATATTAAATAAACTACGTTTACTACACAGCATGTGTACAATGATTTTTGTTACTCAGAGTTTTACTACTCATACAAATAATATTACTAATAACAATAATGACAATAAAACAGCAGCAGCAGATACATGACTTCTCTCCATGACAGAGACAGACCCTCTGCTGCTGCTGCTCCTCGTCTCCTGATTGGTTGAAGCCCGCGTCAAAGCTTCAAAAGCTCAGCTTTGCTCAGCTTCGGCGTCAAAGGGATTGTTGTGATACGCGAGCGTTTCGCGCGTCAAGTGACGCCGGGCCCCTCGGCTTCACCTGACGCGCTTCACCATTCACTTTCAATGGAAACCTGACGCTTTTGACGCCGAAGTTAAGTCCGGTGTGAACGCCCCTTTAGAGTCCCAGCAGGAGGACAGTCCCTGTGCTCCTCAGAGTCCCGGCAGAAAGAAAGAAGGTATTTTCTTTGTCCCACAGTGGGGAGTTTTTAGTTTGATGAATACAAATATCTAAGCATATCCAGTGTCTTGCCCAAGGACACAACGACCAGAAGGAGTCGGTGGAGAAGGTCTCGTGGTGGACTCGAACCCACAACCTTCAGGCTCAAAGGCCAATGCTCTACCAACTGAGCCTCTGTCTCCCCAAAAGATATTATTATTACTTATTATCAATTATTATTATCATTACTTACAGAGATGCACACAAGTCTCTGACCGGCAAGTCCAAGTCAAGTCCAAGTCCCTGGACCCGCAAGTCCAAGTCAAGTCCAAGTCCCTGGAGCCGCAAGTCCAAGTCAAGTCCAAGTCTCTGACCGGCAAGTCCAAGTCAAGTCCAAGTCCCTGGACCCGCAAGTCCAAGTCCCTGGACCCGCAAGTCCAAGTCAAGTCCAAGTCTCTGACCGGCAAGTCCAAGTCAAGTCCAAGTCTCTGACCGGCAAGTCCAAGTCAAGTCCAAGTCTCTGACCCGCAAGTCCAAGTCAAGTCCAAGTCTCTGACCCGCAAGTCCAAGTCAAGTCCAAGTCTCTGACCCGCAAGTCCAAGTCAAGTCCAAGTCCCTAGCCCAGGAGTCCAAGTCAAGTCCAAGTCTGTTGACTTCCATCGCCCAACTTTCCATCCGTCTATTGTTAATTATTTAGTGTTGCGTTGGTTTTACAAGAAATAGTCCAGATTTCCTGTTTGCATTGACCTCTCTACGTCCAGCCGTGGCCGTGGGGAAAATGCCGGAGCAGCTTCCACCGTAGTCAATATCCAGGAAGCTAACCCCGGACTGGACCAGAACAACCCCCAGCAGAGACCACAACATCCCACTGCACTCTATACTGCCCCCTGCTGCTCTGACAGAGACATATGAAAGAGTGGTGGGAATTGGCAAAAATGCAAATATTTAACAGTGTATTTGGAGTTTGCAGTCGCTGTATGAAACGCCACGGACTCTGACGCAGCGCCACCTTCTGTTGTAATCTACACTCTGCGTCTTTTTAGACAAGTTTGTTTCCTCCGAGTCCGTTTACAATCTCTGCTGCTAGCTAAACGGCTCCGCTGCAATGTTGAATGAGACACCCGCCACTCTCGCTTCTCAGCAAGAATCTCCTGAGTACGAATCCCAGTCGGAACAGGGCCTTTCTGAGTGGAGTTTGCATGTTCTCCCCGTGTCTGACTAGGTTTCCTCCGGGTGCTCCGGTTTCCCCTACCACTAAAAACATGCACAATAGGTCTGAATGTAATGAGTGAGTAAATGAATGGTGTTTGGTCGGAGGCAGGAAACTTCTCCAGGACCAGGGTCAGAAGCAGCAGATTATGAGTCTCGCTTAATCCAGAATAATCCTGTTTATTCCACAAAGAAAAGCTGAGCCAAAATATGCAAACTCATTCATCAGCGCGGCCTGTGACAGCTCCATCTGTGGCCACGGCTCGCAACATCTGCAGCTTTGCTTTGCCGTCGAGCTCCTGTTCCGACGAGGAGAGCAAAGGGGAACGAGACTGACAGTTTCATCACGGCTTCAGGACAGGAAGTGGAATACAGAGGCTGGGATCAGGCTCGATATGATACTGAGCACCATCTGTCATTATGTAGGGATTTTAATTATGACTTTTCTGACTTCTACGGCCATAATCTACAGTTTAATGCAGATTATTTCATTTCTAATTGTATTTATTCCAAGGATTCTATCACCAGTCAGTTTGTGTTAAAATACCTACTATAGTTTTTTAATGATCATAAACAAAATCTCAAGTGCAAATCTGCCTCTGCTCAACCAAGTGAAGAATTTTCAACTCTGTTACTTCCACTCTAGCCTGGTCTTACCACACCATAGTACACATTACATTTCATACTAAGGTCTGGATTAGCTCCATTGACTCCGTTAACAGGTGGGAGGGGTTAACTCCTTTTGCAGATTGAAACCATTGGATCTGAGTTTACTGTGACGTTTGTAATGCTTGAGGCCTTACAGGTAGAAAATGCACATCACAGAAGCCTACACTGCAAAAAGTGATGAAAAAAAGCCAAACATTGCTTAATTTTGACAAAATCCATCTTGATTTTAGCACATTTTGACTTCTTTAAAACCAGGTTTGCCAATTTGACAAGGCAAGATTAACTAGTTTTAAGAAGATACAAGAAATGTCTCCCTTGGAATGAGAAAATAAAATAACAGTTCTTGAGATAAGACTAAGAATTTTTTATTAGAGTCAGAATGTGTCAAATTAAGATAAAAAAATAACTTCCAGCAGTTATTACCTCACATTGAATCACTTTTTGCAGTGCATTCTTAGTATTTGTATTTCCGAGTGCTGACCTGAAAGCTGGGCACCGCCGGAGACAGAGGAGGAGCCAGAGGTTTGGTGTGGACCCTGGGACTGGGACTTGGACTGGGACTGGGGGGGCAGGGGTAAGTGGGGGACACGGAGGAGGGGCGCAGGTCCAGGCTCTTGGACAGCTGCTTCACGTCCAGTCTGCAGTCTGGTCTGGGGGACAGCGGAGATGGAGGAGGAGGGCCCTCTGCTGGGGGCCCCGGGTATTGCCTCAGTTTGGAGGCAGGAGCGTAGCCTCGTTTCCCTGCAAAAAACAATCAACGTTGTCATTTCAATACGAGCTCAAAACATTAATCTAGTTATTAGTTTGAATCTTACAGCTGATAGTTATGCAAAGGGCTGGGACTGTTTTAAATGTTATTGCTGAAAAATACTTACTGTTCATATTATACAGTGTTCTATGGTCAAAAATGTACTTTGCTTTCAATAATATACACAATTTCAGTTGCTGACATCACCTGTTCTTGTCATAATGGCTGCTACATTACAACATTAAAAGAAAGTACGGTACTCAGACGCCTCACCTCCAGCGTCGACCAGCCAGCGGCGGCGGTCTCCCCGGCTGTCTCTCTCGCTGACCACTGCCACCAGCTCTCCCCTGATGAGGCTCAGGTCCAGCTCTCCTCGTCCCACCACCCCGGCCGTGACCTCGAAGACTCGCTCCTTCTGGTGCTTCAGACACAGCTGCTGGTACCGCAGAGCCCAGCAGGGGTGCACGGGCTGGACAGGGGCAGAGACAGGATACTGTATTTATACCATGTGTGTTTACTGTCGGGAGAAGCTCGACCACGGACCACAGGTTAGACTGTAAATATGCCTTTGGAATGAATGTACCATCACTTTTTTCAAATTGACTGCATCTCTCTCTGGTCTCTCTCTGGCCTCTCTCTGGTCTCTCTCTGGTCTTTGGTCTCTCTCTGGTCTCTCTCTCTGGTCTCTCTCTGGTCTCTCTCTCTGGTCTCTCTCTGGACTCTCTCTCTCTCTCTGGTCTCTCTCTCTCTCTCTCTGGTCTCTCTCTCTGGTCTCTCTCTCTCTCTCTCTGGTCTCTCTCTCTGGTCTCTCTCTGGTCTCTCTCTCTGGTCTCTCTCTGGTCTCTCTCTCTCTCTCTCTCTGGACTCTCTCTCTCTCTCTCTGGTCTCTCTCTCTCTCTCTCTGGTCTCTCTCTCTCGCTGGTCTCTCGCTGGTCTCTCTCTGGTCTCTCTCTGGTCTCTCTCTGGTCTCTCTCTGGTCTCTCTCTGGTCTCTCTCTGGCCTCTCTCTGGCCTCTCTCTCTAGTCTCTCTCTGGTCTCTCTCTGGCCTCTCTCTCTAGTCTCTCTCTGGTCTCTCTCTGGTCTCTCTCTGGTCTCTCTCTGGTCTCTCTCTGGTCTCTCTCTGGTCTCTCTCTGGTCTCTCTGGGGGACCTAACTTAACTAAAAGCAGAGTAATGTGGTGAGACTGACCGTGGCCACAGGAGCACTCAGAGCCTCTTCTACAGTCTGACACAGCCTCTGCAGGTTCTTCATCCCGTGCATCACCGCAGCCTCTGCCCACTCCCAGAATGCACTGGGGCTCAGGGCACCGTGAGGGAGCTGCACGAGGGAAAGAGGCAAAAGAACGGCAGGTTTATTGGTATGGCACAGTTCATACACAAGACAAGGTAAAATCTATCATGACAAAAATACTGAAGATGAAGAACTGTTTTTAACCTGGATCTGAACAATGTCAGAGAAGAAACCGGTCTCACATTTTCTATAGAGTAGAGTAGAGTAGAGTAGAGTAGAGTAGAGTAGAGTAGAGTAGAGTAGAGTAGGGTAGGGTAGGGTAGGGTAGGGTAGGGTAGGGTAGGGTAGGGTAGGGTAGGGTAGGGTAGAGTAGAGTAGAGTAGAGTAGAGTAGAGTAGGGTAGGGTAGGGTAGAGTAGGGTAGGGCAGAGTAGAGTAGAGTAGAGTAGAGTAGGGTAGGGTAGAGTAGGGTAGGGTAGAGTAGAGTAGAGTAGAGTAGAGTAGAGTAGAGTAGAGTAGAGTAGGGTAGGGTAGAGTAGAGTAGAGTAGAGTAGAGTAGAGCAGAGTAGAGTAGGGTAGGGCAGAGTAGAGTAGAGTAGAGTAGAGTAGAGTAGGGTAGGGTAGGGTAGAGTAGGGTAGGGCAGAGTAGAGTAGAGTAGAGTAGAGTAGGGTAGGGTAGAGTAGGGTAGGGTAGGGTAGAGTAGGGTAGGGCAGAGTAGAGTAGAGTAGAGTAGAGTAGGGTAGGGTAGAGTAGGGTAGGGTAGGGTAGAGTAGGGTAGGGCAGAGTAGAGTAGAGTAGAGTAGAGCAGAGTAGAGTAGAGTAGGGTAGGGTAGAGTAGGGTAGGGTAGGGTAGAGTAGGGTAGGGCAGAGTAGAGTAGAGTAGAGTAGAGTAGGGTAGGGTAGGGTAGGGTAGAGTAGGGTAGGGTAGAGTAGAGAAGGGTAGAGTAGAGTAGAGTAGGGTAGGGTAGGGTAGGGCAGGATAAAGTAGGGTCAGGGGTCAAGGGTCAGGACCTGCGTGGCAAAGGTCTGGAACAGTTGGGTCATGTCCGAGGCCAGGTCTCGGTGCAAACAGCTGAAGGTTCCCAGGAGCCTCCAGATCAACTGCAGCGACACCGTGTTGAAGCGCGGCAGCTCAGTCAGGAGCAGTGTGTTCATGGTCCTACAGAAGACACACACACAGACACACACAGACACACACACAGACACACACACACACACAGACACACAGACACACACACACACACACACACACACAGACACACACACACACAGACACAGACACACACACAGACACACACACACACACACACACACAGACACACACACAGACACACACACACACACACACACACACACACAGACACAGACACGAGTAAGTTATGTTTATTATAGCACAGAGATGGAGCGAGGTCAGTACAGGAGGCACGTGCCAGACCTTTAATATCTGTTTTAGTGGTAGGGGAAACCGGAGCACTTGGAGGAAACCTACACAGACACAGGGAGAACATGCAAACTCCACTCAGAAAGACCTCGAGTCACAAAGTCAGCTATAATGGATTTTTTTGTCTTATTCCTCTATCATTATTATTTATTATCTATAACAGCTGAATTTGTACATCGGTAAAATACAAATGATTTTCTATAACAACAATAATATTATTTTTGATCAGAATGAGGCAGATTACTCATAAAAAGCAATGGAACCCTAACACCAGCAGGGGGCAGTGTAGGACCGCACCATTTTAAAGAGTCTGTGTGAAGCACCAGCTGGAAGTGCGTGATATTAATCTTGGTTTGATGATATTTTTCCTCAGTTTAAATGAAAAGATAATTTACAAATGCCTCAACAAAGTCAAACAAGAGAAAATTCAGTAAATGTTTTCAATATAATCATTACAAACAGAATTAGAGAATCAGGAATAACTGCACTGCAATCACGTGTTTTTAATCTTAATTTGAATTTAATGCAATTCTGACAGTTTTAAAACAACATTCTCCAATGGGACAAAGTCTGAAATTAAGACACATTATAGCAATTTTTTTCATATTTTTCATCACGTTCTTCAGTTGCTCAGACAGACCTCACTCACACAGGCTGTAATCTGTAATCTGTAATCTGTGGATGCTAAAAACCCCAAATTACCCTAATGATATGTACCAGCATGTTCTCTAAAGCAGACACGTGTGTAGGAGGTTAAGAATAACATGTTAGTGCAGCGCTGGGATCCCATAATGACAGCGTTCTCATGATTTGTGCCGACTCTACTTTATCTGAGACGAAAACAGAATGGACCAGAACCTACACTGCAGAAAATTATCATATACATGCTTGGATTACGTTCATTTTATATTTTTTGAGAACATTCTGATTTAAATACAAGTTTTAAAACAAGATTCTCCAATGGGACAGGTTTATGTAGCTTTGCCTTGGAGGAGGAGGAAGAAGAGGAAGAAAAAGAAGAAGAAAAAGAAGAAGAAGAAAAAGAAAAAGAAGAAAAAGAAGAAGAAAAAGGAAAAAAAGAAGAAAAAAAAGAAGAAAAAGAAAAAGAAAAAGAAGAAAAAGAAGAAAAAGAGGAAAAAGAAAAAAAAGAAGAAGAAAAAGAAGAAAAAGAAAAAGAAGAAAAAGAAGAAGAAGAAGAAGAAGAAAAAGAAAAAGAAAAAAAAGAAGAAAAAAAAGAAAGAAAAGAAGAAAAAAAAGAAGAAAAAGAAAAAGAAAAAGAAGAAAAAGAAAAAGAAGAAAAAGAGGAAAAAGAAAAAAAAGAAAAAAAAGAAGAAGAAAAAGAAAAAGAAGAAAAAGAAGAAGAAAAAGAAAAAAAAGAAGAAAAAAAAGAAGAAAAAGAAAAAGAAAAAGAAGAAAAAGAAAAAGAAGAAAAAGAGGAAAAAGAGGAAAAAGAAAAAAAAGAAAAAAAAGAAGAAGAAAAAGAAAAAGAAGAAGAAGAAAAAGAAGAAGAAGCTCCTTATAGGCAACAGTAAGATATATTTAGCCATATTTGAGCTATTTTCTGCTTGTTTTTCATCACCTTTTGCAGTGTATGGCTATTACTGCGAATGGCAAACGAACCCTGACCCTAACCCTAACCCTAACCCTAACCCCTAACCCCTAACCCTAAACCCTAACCCTAACCCCTAACCCCTAACCCCTAACCCCTAACCCCTGACCCTACCCCAGCTTAAGATGACCAAGTTTTGCAGGTGTGGGTTTGTTTGTTGTTGTTATTTACTTGTAGGTGTTGGCTGCAGCTTGCTCCTCGTAGCTCAGGCTGCTCTTGGCCTCGATGAGTTCGTAGTCCAGCAGTTTGTCCAGTCTCTTGCGGATCAGGTTCCGGGGCCCGACGAGGAGGTCGCGGAGAGCACAGAGCGGCTTGTGGATGAGTGAACGCAATCGCTTTTCCTGAAAACACACAGAGATGAGTGTAAACAGGAGAAAGAGGAAGAAGAAGAGAGAGGACAGACTCGGACCATAGGCAGGTTTAGACCACAGACTGTGAATATGAACGGATGTAGTGACGCCTATCTCCGCCGTTCAAACTAATGTGACATCACTAATGGCTTCTGTGGGCAGCTTCAAAACGCTTGCAATACCACCCCGGGCCAGTGGGGGTGGACCCGGAGTAATAATTATACAATGCTAATGTATAGCATCGTCTTTTCTCTCGAAAACGGCTTTACAGGGTGGTCCAAAAGTGGGTCTTGGTTCAAAAGTGGGTCTTGGTCCAAAAGTGGGTCTTGGTCCAAAAGTGGGTCTTGGTCCAAAAGTGGGTCTTGGTCCAAAAGTGGGTCTTGGTTCAAAAGTGGGTCTTGGTCCAAAAGTGGGTCTTGGTCCAAAAGTGGCTCTTGGTCCAAAAGTGGCTCTTGGTCCAAAAGTGGCTCTCGGTCCAAAAGTGGGTCTCGGTGCAAAAGTGGGTCTCGGTGCAAAAGTGGGTCTCGGTGCAAAAGTGGGTCTCGGTCCAAAAGTGGGTCTTGGTCCAAAAGTGGGTCTCGGTCCAAAAGTGGCTCTCGGTGCAAAAGTGGGTCTCGGTCCAAAAGTGGCTCTTGGTCCAAAAGTGGCTCTTGGTCCAAAAGTGGCTCTTGGTCCAAAAGTGGCTCTTGGTCCAAAGCTACCTTCCAGATGCTGTTTTTCTTGATAGAACCAGACCAGAATACTTTACTATTGCATTCTTCACCAAACTACAACCTGCCCGTTCAGCACAAACTCTTGGCGTTACCTGCAGGACATGATGATGGACCGGAGAGTACGGATGGATAAGACCAGGCTATGGTGGACATATTTCAGGAAGCAGACCTTTAAAAAAAATCTAGGAATTGGCTTTGACTGAAGGCACAGACGTTACAAAAGTAAACAAATCTTCAGAAAACACTGTACAGAGAGTAGTGCAAGATTTCCACATATTTGAAAATAGAAAATGAGAGAAATGAGGCCGGGTTTGACATAGATGTTGATGACATTGACTCAGAATCCATTCATTCACAGAAACAAACCCGCCCTGAGATAACAGAAGCCTGCATGTAAACACGAAGCCCCGCAGACTAAACACGAACACTTACGAACGTGGGAAGGATCCACTGCCTGAGCGCCGTGGTGATCTCCTTGTAGCAGATGGGCTCCCGCTGTCCGTCCAGGCACAGGTCGAACTCCTCTGTTTTACACGACAGAAAGACCTGAGCACAAAGTAACACAACTGTTACACAACACAGGCACAACACCAGGGCCAGGACGGCTTTTGTGTTGTGTATGTTGTGTCTCTTTGTGTTGTGTATGTTGTGTCTCTTTGTGTTGTGTATGTTGTGTCTCTTTGTGTTGTGTATGTTGTGTCTCTTTGTGTTGTGTATGTTGTGTCTCTTTGTGTTGTGTACGTATGACCACTTATGGTTAGATAAATACAAGTTCAATTAGGACCTCCCAAACTTCCTTCGAGTTGCCCCTAGCTAGCTGCGCGGTAGCTTAGCATATCCTGTCTAAAACATGCTAATCCTTGTCCTTGTACACAGTATAAATATAAGGCCAGTGTTTATATTCTTTTATTATCTTATTATAACAGTGTTATCATTACACATGCTGAATATAATGGGTCCCACAAGGACTTAGTTTGAATAATTTAGGTAAAAAACTTAAAATGTTGGGGTAATTTGTGGTAAAAAGTGGATAGTGGAGGCTGTCTCCTTTCGATGAGTCAAAAGCTGCTTATGTTGCGTTTCTCAGTCGGGAGAAAACATTTCCACAGTTACATTTAGAGAGAAGCGTTTACAGAGAACCATGTGTTTCACTCAGGAAGTCTGTGACTCCATTTACACCAGGAACAAACAGAGGGACCATGAACATCTGCAGAGGTCGAAGCTACAGCGGAAAACAGACTCTCCTATGAACCTATGTACCTATGTACCTATGTGCCTATGTACCTATGTGCCTATGTACCTATGTACCTATGTGCCTATGTACCTATGTGCCTATGTACCTATGTGCCTATGTACCTATGTACCTATGTACCTATGTACCTATGTGCCTATGTACCTATGTGCCTATGTACCTATGTGCCTATGAACCTATGTACCTATGTACCTATGTACCTATGTGCCTATGTGCCTATGTACCTATGTGCCTATGTACCTATGTGCCTATGAACCTATGTACCTATGTACCTATGTACCTATGTGCCTATGTACCTATGTGCCTATGAACCTATGAACCTATGTACCTATGTACCTATGTGCCTATGTGCCTATGTACCTATGTGCCTATGAACCTATGTACCTATGTACCTATGTACCTATGTACCAATGAACCTATGTACCTATGTACCTATGTGCCTATGTACCTATGTACCTATGTGCCTATGTACCTATGTGCCTATGAACCTATGTGCCTATGTACCTATGTGCCTATGAACCTATGTACCTATGTACCTATGTACCTATGTGCCTATGTACCTATGTGCCTATGAACCTATGTACCTATGTACCTATGTACCTATGTGCCTATGTACCTATGTACCTATGTGCCTATGAACCTATGTACCTATGTACCTATGTACCTATGTGCCTATGTACCTATGTGCCTATGAACCTATGTACCTATGTACCTATGTACCTATGTGCCTATGTACCTATGTGCCTATGAACCTATGTACCTATGTACCTATGTGCCTATGAACCTATGTACCTATGTACCTATGTGCCTATGTACCTATGTGCCTATGTACCTATGAACCTATGTACCTATGTACCTATGTACCTATGTACCTATGTACCAATAAACCTATGTACCAATGAACCTATGTACCTATGTACCTATGTACCTATGTACCTATGTACCAATGAACCTATGTACCTATGAAGCTATGTACCTATGTACCAATGAACCTATGTACCTATGTACCTATGAACCTATGTACCAATGAACCTATGTACCAATGAACCTATGTACCTATGAAGCTATGTACCTATGTGCCTATGTACCTATGTACCAATGAACCTATGTACCAATGAACCTATGTACCTATGTACCTATGAACCTATGTACCTATGAACCTATGTACCAATGAACCTATGTACCAATGAACCTATGTACCTATGTACCTATGAACCTATGTACCAATGAACCTATGTACCTATGTACCTATGAACCTATGTACCAATGAACCTATGTACCTATGAACCTATGTACCTATGTACCTATGAACCTATGTACCTATGTACCTATGAACCTATGTACCTATGAACCTATGTACCTATGTACCTATGAACCTATGTACCTATGAACCTATGTACCTATGTACCTATGTACCAATGAACCTATGTACCTATGAACCTATGTACCAATGAACCTATGAATCTATGAACCAATGTACCTATGTACCTATGAACCTATGTACCTATGAACCTATGAACCTATGAACCTATGAACCTATGTACCTATGTACCTATGTACCAATGAACCTATGTACCTATGAACCTATGTACCAATGAACCTATGAACCTATGAACCAATGTACCTATGAACCTATGTACCAATGAACCTATGTACCTATGAACCTATGTACCTATGTACCTATGAACCTATGTACCTATGTACCAATGTACCTATGTACCTATGTACCTATGTACCAATGAACCTATGTACCTATGAACCTATGTACCTATGTACCTATGTACCAATGAACCTATGTACCTATGAACCTATGTACCTATGTACCTATGTACCAATGAACCTATGAACCTATGAACCGATGTACCTATGTACCTATGAACCTATGAACCAATGAACCTATGTACCTATGAACCTATGTACCTATGTACCTATGTACCTATGTACCAATGAACCTATGTACCTATGAACCTATGTACCAATGAACCTATGTACCTATGAACCTATGTACCTATGTACCTATGTACCTATGAACCTATGTACCTATGTACCTATGAACCTATGTACCTATGAACCTATGTACCTATGTACCTATGTACCTATGAACCTATGTACCTATGTACCAATGAACCTATGTACCTATGAACCTATGTACCAATGAACCTATGAACCTATGAACCAATGTACCTATGTACCTATGTACCTATGAACCTATGTACCTATGAACCTATGTACCTATGTACCTATGAACCTATGAACCTATGAACCTATGTACCAATGAACCTATGTACCTATGAACCTATGTACCTATGTACCTATGTACCTATGAACCTATGTACCTATGTACCTATGTACCAATGTACCTATGTACCTATGTACCTATGTACCAATGAACCTATGTACCTATGAACCTATGTACCTATGTACCTATGTACCAATGAACCTATGTACCTATGAACCTATGTACCTATGTACCTATGTACCTATGTACCAATGAACCTATGAACCTATGAACCGATGTACCTATGTACCTATGAACCTATGAACCAATGAACCTATGTACCAATGAACCTATGTACCTATGTACCTATGTACCAATGAACCTATGTACCTATGTACCTATGAACCGATGTACCTATGTACCTATGAACCTATGAACCTATGAACCTATGAACCTATGTACCTATGTACCTATGTACCAATGAACCTATGTACCTATGAACCTATGTACCAATGAACCTATGAACCTATGAACCAATGTACCTATGTACCTATGTACCTATGAACCTATGTACCTATGAACCTATGTACCTATGTACCTATGAACCTATGAACCTATGAACCTATGTACCAATGAACCTATGTACCTATGAACCTATGTACCTATGTACCTATGTACCTATGAACCTATGTACCTATGTACCTATGTACCAATGTACCTATGTACCTATGTGCCAATGAACCTATGTACCTATGAACCTATGTACCTATGTACCAATGAACCTATGTACCTATGAACCTATGTACCTATGTACCTATGTACCAATGAACCTATGTACCTATGTACCTATGAACCGATGTACCTATGTACCTATGAACCTATGAACCTATGAACCTATGTACCTATGAACCTATGTACCAATGAACCTATGTACCTATGAACCTATGTACCAATGAACCTATGAACCTATGAACCAATGTACCTATGTACCTATGTACCTATGAACCTATGTACCTATGAACCTATGTACCTATGTACCTATGAACCTATGAACCTATGAACCTATGTACCAATGAACCTATGTACCTATGAACCTATGTACCTATGTACCTATGTACCTATGAACCTATGTACCTATGTACCAATGTACCTATGTACCTATGTACCTATGTACCAATGAACCTATGTACCTATGTACCTATGTACCTATGTACCAATGAACCTATGTACCTATGTACCTATGAACCTATGTACCTATGAACCTATGTACCTATGAACCTATGAACCTATGAACCTATGTACCAATGAACCTATGTACCTATGAACCTATGTACCTATGTACCTATGTACCTATGAACCTATGTACCTATGTACCTATGTACCAATGTACCTATGTACCTATGTACCTATGTACCTATGTACCAATGAACCTATGTACCTATGTACCTATGAACCTATGTACCTATGTACCTATGTACCTATGTACCAATGAACCTATGAACCTATGAACCGATGTACCTATGTACCTATGAACCTATGAACCAATGAACCTATGTACCTATGAACCTATGTACCTATGTACCTATGTACCTATGTACCAATGAACCTATGTACCTATGTACCTATGAACCGATGTACCTATGTACCTATGTACCTATGAACCTATGAACCTATGAACCTATGAACCTATGTACCTATGTACCTATGTACCTATGTACCAATGAACCTATGTACCTATGAACCTATGTACCAATGAACCTATGAACCTATGAACCAATGTACCTATGTACCTATGTACCTATGAACCTATGTACCTATGTACCTATGAACCTATGTACCTATGAACCTATGAACCTATGAACCTATGTACCAATGAACCTATGTACCTCTGAACCTATGTACCTATGTACCTATGTACCTATGAACCTATGTACCTATGTACCTATGTACCAATGTACCTATGTACCTATGTGCCAATGAACCTATGTACCTATGAACCTATGTACCAATGAACCTATGAACCTATGAACCAATGTACCTATGTACCTATGTACCTATGAACCTATGTACCTATGAACCTATGTACCTATGTACCTATGAACCTATGAACCTATGTACCTATGTACCAATGTACCTATGTACCTATGTGCCAATGAACCTATGTACCTATGAACCTATGTACCAATGAACCTATGAACCAATGTACCTATGTACCTATGTACCTATGAACCTATGAACCTATGTACCTATGTACCTATGAACCTATGAACCTATGAACCTATGTACCAATGAACCTATGTACCTATGAACCTATGTACCTATGTACCTATGTACCTATGAACCTATGTACCTATGTACCTATGTACCAATGTACCTATGTACCTATGTGCCAATGAACCTATGTACCTATGAACCTATGTACCTATGTACCTATGTACCAATGAACCTATGTACCTATGAACCTATGTACCTATGTACCTATGTACCTATGTACCAATGAACCTATGTACCTATGTACCTATGAACCGATGTACCTATGTACCTATGAACCTATGAACCTATGAACCTATGTACCTATGAACCTATGTACCAATGAACCTATGTACCTATGAACCTATGTACCTATGTACCTATGTACCAATGAACCTATGTACCTATGAACCTATGTACCTATGTACCTATGTACCTATGTACCAATGAACCTATGAACCTATGAACCGATGTACCTATGTACCTATGAACCTATGAACCAATGAACCTATGTACCTATGAACCTATGTACCTATGTACCTATGTACCTATGTACCAATGAACCTATGTACCTATGTACCTATGAACCGATGTACCTATGTACCTATGTACCTATGAACCTATGAACCTATGTACCTATGTACCTATGTACCTATGTACCAATGAACCTATGTACCTATGAACCTATGTACCAATGAACCTATGAACCTATGAACCAATGAACCTATGTACCAATGAACCTATGTACCTATGAACCTATGTACCTATGTACCTATGTACCTATGAACCTATGTACCTATGTACCTATGTACCAATGTACCTATGTACCTATGTGCCAATGAACCTATGTACCTATGAACCTATGTACCTATGTACCTATGTACCAATGAACCTATGAACCTATGTACCTATGTACCTATGTACCTATGTACCAATGAACCTATGTACCTATGAACCGATGTACCTATGTACCTATGAACCTATGAACCTATGAACCTATGTACCAATGTACCTATGTACCTATGTACCTATGAACCTATGTACCTATGTACCTATGTACCTATGAACCTATGTACCAATGAACCTATGTACCTATGAAGCTATGTACCTATGTACCTATGTACCAATGAACCTATGAACCTATGTACCAATGAACCTATGTACCAATGAACCTATGTACCTATGTACCTATGTACCTATGAACCTATGTACCTATGAACCTATGTACCAATGAACCTATGTACCTATGTACCTATGAACCTATGTACCAATGAACCTATGTACCAATGAACCTATGTACCTATGTACCTATGAACCTATGTACCAATGAACCTATGTACCTATGTACCTATGTACCTATGTACCTATGAACCTATGAACCTATGAACCTATGTACCTATGTACCTATGAACCGATGTACCTATGTACCTATGAACCTATGAACCTATGTACCTATGTACCTATGTACCTATGAACCTATGTACCAATGAACCTATGTACCTATGTACCTATGTACCTATGTACCAATGAACCTATGTACCTATGAACCTATGTACCTATGTACCTATGTACCTATGAACCTATGTACCTATGTACCTATGTACCTATGAACCTATGTACCTATGTACCTATGTACCAATGAACCTATGTACCTATGTACCTATGTACCTATGTACCTATGTACCTATGTACCTATGTACCTATGAACCTATGTACCAATGAACCTATGTACCAATGAACCTATGTACCTATGTACCTATGAACCTATGTACCAATGAACCTATGTACCTATGTACCTATGTACCTATGTACCTATGAACCTATGAACCTATGAACCTATGTACCAATGAACCTATGTACCTATGAACCTATGTACCTATGTACCTATGAACCTATGTACCAATGAACCTATGTACCTATGTACCTATGTACCTATGTACCTATGAACCTATGTACCAATGAACCTATGTACCTATGTACCTATGTACCTATGTACCTATGAACCTATGAACCTATGAACCTATGTACCTATGTACCTATGTACCTATGAACCTATGAACCTATGAACTAATGCATCATCTCAAGAAATGCTGCACACGTTGTTTATATTTTCAGTGATTTCATATTAAGTGGGGTCTAGTCGAGTCAGCCAGACCATGTGAGGAATGCAGAGCTCCCCCAGCCAGATAAGAGTTGTTTGGAGAAGGAGATTGATGTCAGACCAGACCAAGACCAGACCAGACAGAGTCCGGAGTCCAATGGGCTAGCTGGAGTACGCGCCTCCCAAAACCAGAAAAAGCTGGATCAGACTGGACCAGTCTGGGACCTGTGACGTCATCAGACTTTCTGATAGAAACTGCTCGGAGGAGATTTTCAGGCAGTCTGAGCAGGGATAGTTAGACAGGGAACATCGCAGAGCGCCTGGATGTCCCCTGCACATTTTTCAGGCCTGGAGGGACAGTTAGAATGGCTCAGCATAGGGTTAGTTTTAGAGAATTTAGGGCTCCGAGAGTTTTTGTATCAATATTTAATTGTAAAGAGAATTAAATGTTCTATTTTTAACTCCTGCATTCTTGGCCTTATTTCTGTATCAAATTCTGAACACGTCAGTCAAATCATTTTTTGACATCAGATGGTGACCCCGACGTGATTTGATACAGAAAGAAGACGCAAGATGAGCTCAGATAGATAGACTGGGTCTGTTGGGTCTGGGGGCTCTCTACTCTGCAAAACACAGGTAAGCAGATACCATTTCTAAAATCTGCACATTGTTTTAAATAGAAGACAGAGAGATCTCGGCCCAACATGACTGCAGGTGTGGACAGACCCGCCGTGATGGGCGTTTTATCGGACGCGATAAAACAATAGTCAGGTTTATTTGACGTTTTACCTTGAGGGAATTTTGGGGTCCCCTCTAAAAAAACAAAAAGGGAAAACAAAGTCCACAAGGGTTTTAGAAGTGCAAAAGAGGCACACCGTTTTAAAGTGCAAAAGAGGCACAAGTGTTTAGTGAAATTAGAAATAGGGACAGGAAAAAGGGTACATTTAATTTAAACAAAAAAGCCAAGTATTTAAAACTGTTCGATTTTGACTATTGAATAATAATGATCTGATTAATGAGGAAAAAGAGAGCCACTTGGCTGTAAATACGAGTTTCCATGTGGAGAAATGACCAGATCAGTTATGGAAGTTCTCTTGTATTGTGATGTAATGTTTCAGTAGTTACAGAGGTATTACGAAAAAGATCCGGCTGTACCTAGTGATGCATTCTTCATGTAAGCAAATTGTAATGTTTTCCATTACTGACGTATTTAAATAAATGTAAAGTGTCGTTTGACGTGAGAGAACTCTCACCACTGATAAAACATTGTCACGATAAAAAACGAGGAAAATGTAGCAAATTTTAAAGGGGATGTTCATGAATTTTGTGTATTTCAGTCGTACATGTACTCCTCTGTTTGAGAAGCCACAAAGCCCCTCCTTCTCCCTCCTTCTCCCTCCTTCTCCCTCCTTCTGCCTCCTGGCTCCCTCTCTGAAAAATGCTTGCATACAGGCCACTCAGCCCCCCCCCCTCCCTCTTTCTGTCTGCTCTCTCTCTCTCTCCCTCTCTCCAGTTAAGAAAGAGGCATACCAAATATTTTTTGTAGAAAATTACATTTATACACACGATAATGTTACTGTCATGGAGTCATATGATCACAGAACTTTGAGTTAGATTATAAAGAGGCATTGTGTTATTCTTTTGACCATCTCCAAACGTCTAGACAAGTTATTAAACATGTTTCCCAACGTTTTGGTGATATAAAATTAAAACTGATCTAAAAGAACAGTATACTTTTGGAAAAATAGAGCTTAGGATAGCAGTTGAATACAGATTTGGTTTTCAGAATTTAATGTTTAAAATGTTAATAGTAATTATTTCATAGGTTTATTTAGATTCGTAATTAATCATTGGTTTTGTATTGTATTAACACACTTGTTTGTGTTTCTTGTTTGTCTGTTTTTTCTGAGAAAACTTCTGTCTGTTTCATTGGCCGATCGCCAAAATCGTCCCTGCCACAAACCACAACCGAGCATCATCATCATCATCATCTCCAGCAGTATCGGCTGCAGCAACAGCAGCAGCATCATCATCATCCGCAGCAGTATCGGCTGCAGCAACAGCAGCAGCATCATCATCATCATCTGCAGCAAAGTACAGGCCACAGACTTTGGCCTGGGTGAAGTTATGTGCAGGAAGAGGAACGGTGTGTGAGCCGAGCAGAAGGACACGACACATTTGGGTGTGTCAGATTGAAAGAAGAAGAAAGAAGAAGAAAGACATGAGAAAAGTTGTCGAAAGAAGAAGAAAGTGATTGAAAAGGAAAAGACATTATGAGAAAAAGTTATCGGAAGGAAAAAGAAAGATTGATTGAAAAGAAGAAGAAGAAAGAAAAGTGATTGTTTGAAGAGGAAGAAAAAAGGCATTGAGGCAAAGGCATTGGACACTTTGAGACAAAAGACATTGAAAGACGCCATGAGTAAAATAAAGAGACATTAACAGACATTTGAGGAGGACGTGGCCGGGCAAATGAGACAGACAGAAGGTAAATATATACAGACAACAAAAGCACAGAGACATATTAAGTCATATTTACACATTTAGGTCATTCGTTCATAACACCACATTTAGCTGCATGAAAGAATACAGGACAATCGTTAAAATTAATTAGACTCTTGCTTTAGCATGAGACACAAGGAGATTAGAACAGCAGTATATTTAAAGTAGAGGAGCTCTATTATTGAAACTAGTATTATTGAAAGTTATAGACGCGGAGAAGTTTAGAATTATTGATTTTGACTGCATGATCTTGGTAATACGGATATTTAAAGCAGTGTTTTCAACCTCTGAACCGTGGCTCGTTTCTCATTTAAGAACAATCACATGCACAGATGAAACTGGTGCTAGAAAGAGAACTGCAGCTTTTAATGGACGCTGCATTTAGTACAAAATGGTTTGTTCAGACAATTAAAGTTTGAAAAATGATTTAAAGCATTTCTGAATTTTGGCTAAAGGTGATATTGGATCATTTCTGATAACACATAGACGCAACACTGTTCATTGGTTGAAAACAAAGATGTAGGGACATTTTTTGAAATCTTTTATGACATGTTTCTCTTCCAAATAGCTAAATTAGAAACAATTAGGACAGTTATGTCTTTGATATAACTGTTGGCAGTTTATCTGAGACATGATTGGCGCAAGTACACACACATAAAACAATGGTCTTTTCTCCACATGAACGTGAAACAAAGGTGAAGTATTAAAGTTTGAAACTAATTTACATTTTTAAGGAATCCAAACTGGCTTTAAAAAAAAAAAAGGGAAAAACATTTATTGCACGTGCATGAGTTTTTTTTTTTAGTAACAAGAGCTCATTAAAAATATAGGGGACACAGTTTGTGACAAGCCCGAGTAAAGACCACGTGGTTTAAACACTAAAGTTTGAAATGGATCCTTTTAGGAAAAATCTCTCAAAGCTTTGCATGTTCTGCAGGCTCTGAAAGTTGCAACTATAGAAATAGCTCATGAGACAATTGTAATTGGACATGGAAAAATATAACAAAGTTAAAATTACAGGCCTCTTGTGTTGTCTATATGTTTGTGTATGTTATATGTTTGTGTATGTTATATGTTTGTGTATGTTATATGTTTGTGCGTCATGTCCAATACACTACGTTGACCTTAACAAACTGGACCAATACTAACGTGGGGTGTTGTGAGTGTGTTGTGAGTGTGTTGGGGAGTGAACGAGGAGTGCTGAACGGAGAATGGAATAACAAAAGTTTTCTGTAATGTTTTAATGTGATCATGGAATAATTATTTTTTGTCAACAGCATACGGTGTAAGTACTAGAGATTCAAAGATGACAAGCTTTATTGAACAGGTGTAAAAGTGAGAGTACTCTGGGATGAGTACTCTGAGAAAAGTACTCTGCGGAAAGTACTCTGAGATGAATACCTTGCTGAAGGTACTGGGAGCCCCCCCTCTGCTGTTTGCCCGGACAGTGATTCGGTCCAACCGCAGTGAGCTGTCATTGGGCGGAGGACAACTTTGGTTTGTAATTCACATTTAGGGGAGTATAAAATTAGAAACATACATATTGTTAAGTCTGTATTTGGCTACAGCCTCTGCCCTGATGCCACACACCGTCTGTCAATGCAGTTATGTTTTACCCAATTGGATTGATTGACAGGCCGCACCATGCGAAGAGAGGAAAGTGGGTGTTTCTTGTGTTCTAATGTTTGTTTTTCAGATGAAAGATAAACTGCACCTGCTTCAGGGATGACAGTAGTATGAATTAAGGAAATGAGCCTCTACTTTGGCACCAAAGCCCACAATATGAATTGAGGACGATCCGGGAGGAGCAACAGGATTGGAACAGTAATCTACACACACATACAGATGCATGTTTTATACTTTGGACCACGACCAAAAGAGGGGAGTATTGTATTGTCATAGGTGGTCATGGTCCTTAACCTTCTAAATCATTAGAAAGAAGTGTAAAACATATATTTACAAGAACAAATAAATAATAGAAAGGGCAGCCTAAAAAAGCAAAATGGGAAAATTATTAAGTAATTTTCGGAGTATAGGGGGTCATTCTAAATTTAGTGTTGTGCAAATTCAAAAGGAGAAATAATAGCGCTTATAACATCAAACGGATCTACTCTTTAAGATAATAGATCATATAATAATAAGATAATAATAGAATAGAATGAAATAGTCTGGAGCTATAATGTCATTGGATTCGAGGAGCTATAGGTTGAAGTGTCAGAATAAACAATAGTAATAATAGTTAGACTAGTGAATAATCAAAATAGTTCTATTGTGGAAATAAGTATCAATAAGGTCAAATTGTTCTAATAACTAAAGTAAAAAGGAATCAAATGGAGTCAGATTTTAGATGTTTCTGTTTTCCACATCTGTAGGAACTGGTGCAGAGGTGTTTATAGAGAGTAGTATTAAAATGCAGACATAGAACGACAGGCTTTAACACAATTTTAAATCTAAAAATAGCTCAAATATAACATTGCTCTTGACGCAGCCTCTGAGCTGCTCCATTGGAGAACAGGTTAAATGTTATTGTTTATTACAAACAGCTGATGTATTTACACACATTAAGTTTGGGACAACTCTTTAAACAGTTATAAGCAGTGGACAGAAGCCATGAATGTGCTTTTGTTTATTAAATAATTAATTTCATAGCCTTATAATCGTAGAGAACGTTTTAAAATAGTTAAAATCCCTTTCAGGCAACTTGATTTAGATGTATGTCTTTAACATTGGAGAACGACTGTGTTGTTTTTGGAATTGTCTGAAATACAATACATAGAATAATGATTTGCAGAACAAGAACCGGCCAATAAAAAATCGTCTATTGCCAATGCAATTGTTACAATCAGAACTCAAAAATTGGGAATATGCCTTTGCTCAAGCTGCAACCGAGCTTTAGAGTCACAATAGAGTAAAAATAGGAATAGATAAATGCATCAACCATAGATGCTTTCAAAAATAGAGATTATTTTTAGCCAAGGCTAATATCAAACGGTAAAAGGACCATTTCCTTCATATTATGTCTAAAAGTATTTACTTCAAAGGTAGATAAAGTTCATTACAGTTTATGCACAGTTTTATTAGATACTGTCAAATTCACTTGTTTCAAACATGGGTGAATGTTGACAATGCAAAAAGCTAATGAGATAGATTAATGAGATCGATTAGAACCAACACAGATTCAAAAACATTTGAAAGCATTTTAATGTATTTGGGTAAAGCACAAAAGTAGATATTTAGGTATTTTTGAGAATTTAAAAAAACTGTTGATTTGTCAGCAACAGATTAGAGAATCAAATACCGTTGTATAGGGACTGACCCCAGAGAAACCTGCTAAAATAGATTAGCTCCTGTACGGATAATACCAATTTGATTAACGATGTACATTTATCCCAAACTGTCTTGAGAGGAGGAAGTGACAGCACTTCCTGGTTCAACAAAATGTGTTTGGAAAAATGAGCAAAGCCATAGTATAGAGAGATTTATTAGATAAAAACATATGTTTAAGAATAGGGCTCAATAAAAGCAAAATATGCAAACATATTTGTAAATAGATTAGAATAGTTTAAACTATAGTGAATAGATTCAGTGCATACATTACAGACGAGGTTGAAGAAAGACTCAGAAGGACATAGCAGTAGTCATCAAAGAGTTTAGTGAAGGAATGTTTCGAATGTGGTTTGTTGTGTGTTGTTTGTCTTCTCTGTATTAACTCTTCACAGATAACGAGCCAGAACCAAGGCGATGATGGAAGAGTTCCCCAGTCCCGTCACCCAGAAGGGATATTGAAAGATTGTGACCTAAATTGGTTTAATATAGGTCAAAAGAGGGAATAATGCATCATCTCAAGAAATGCTGCACACGTTGTTTATATTTTCAGTGATTTCATATTAAGTGGGGTCTAGTCGAGTCAGCCAGACCATGTGAGGAATGCAGAGCTCCCCCAGCCAGATAAGAGTTGTTTGGAGAAGGAGATTGATGTCAGACCAGACCAAGACCAGACCAGACAGAGTCCGGAGTCCAATGGGCTAGCTGGAGTACGCGCCTCCCAAAACCAGAAAAAGCTGGATCAGACTGGACCAGTCTGGGACCTGTGACGTCATCAGACTTTCTGATAGAAACTGCTCGGAGGAGATTTTCAGGCAGTCTGAGCAGGGATAGTTAGACAGGGAACATCGCAGAGCGCCTGGATGTCCCCTGCACATTTTTCAGGCCTGGAGGGACAGTTAGAATGGCTCAGCATAGGGTTAGTTTTAGAGAATTTAGGGCTCCGAGAGTTTTTGTATCAATATTTAATTGTAAAGAGAATTAAATGTTCTATTTTTAACTCCTGCATTCTTGGCCTTATTTCTGTATCAAATTCTGAACACGTCAGTCAAATCATTTTTTGACATCAGAACCTATGTACCTATGTACCTATGAACCGATGTACCTATGTACCGATGAACCTATGAACCTATGAACCTATGTACCTATGAACCTATGAACCTATGTACCAATGTACCAATGTACCTATGTACCTATGTACCTATGAACCTATGTACCAATGAACCTATGTACCTATGTACCATCCACAGCACTGCAGTAAGTGATAAAAAGTTAAGTATCATGTATTTTAACACATTCTGAGCCTTAAAGCAAGTTTTACCAATGAGACAAAGCCATCACTGACCTTCGACCTTCAAGAATCTCCAAAAACATTAAATTAAACTTCTCTACATGTCCTCAGGACTGTGGCTCCAGAATGCTTTGGGTTGATTTTTTATTTACTCTTTTAAAACACGATAATTTAGCTTGTTATGAGGCAGTTGGAATGTGCTCAGATTAAGATACATTTAGCGAGACTTTAGCCTTTTTTGACTTTCATTTTCATTTTCATATGAAGCTGGTGAGGCCAACGTAGAAATGTAATGAAATCTAATTAAATATCTAAGTAGTAAGTTATCTTTATGTAGCACGTTTCACAAACGTGTGAAGTAGTGTGTCTGTGGGAGTGTGGTTTAGAGAACAGCCTCCGACCACAGCTCAGACAACGCTGCACGACCACAGCCGCTTCCTTCGTCATCATCAGACTTTAAACATAGATCCATCTTTACGGATTCTTCAGAACAATATCAATGATTATTGGTTAATAAATAGATACTTTATTGATCCCCCGTAGGAGAAAGTCAGGTCTCCAGCAGCAGAAGAATCATACAGTTTTGTTGTGATAATAATAATGCATTGGTTTTATACAGCGCTTTTTGGGCTCTCAAAGACACTTCACATGTCATCATTCTATCACTCCATAAAACTAAACTACTGTAGCCACAGCTGCCCTGGGGCACACTGACAGAAGCGAGGCAACCAGTCTGTGCCATCAGCCCCTCCCACCACCACCAACCATTCACACACACTCATTCTAATGTGGGGAAAGTGTCTTGCCTAAGGACACAATGGCAGTAAGTAAGTAATCTTTATTTATATACCGCCTTTCACAGATCTGAGTCACAAAGCGGTTTACAATTGTTATTTTTTGGGCAATTGTCTCTCACTCCACACAGAGATGGGAGCGGGGCCAGTACAGGAGGCGCATGCCAGACCTATTGGACATATTTTTAGTGGTAGGGGAAACCGGAGTACCCGGAGGAAACCTACGCAGACACGGGGAGAACATGCAAACTCCACTCAGAAAGGCCCTGGTCCGGCCGGGATTCGAACCCAGGACCTTCTTGTTGAGAGGCGAGAGTGCTACCCACTCAGCCACCGTGCCGCCCTACCGCAGTACACTTTACAGCCGCCCCACTGTGGCATTTGGTGTTGCCGGTGGTTGGCGTTAAGAGTCTTGCCCAAGGACACAACGACAGCAGACATCAGAGGGAGTCGATGGAGAAAGTCTGGTGGTCGGTACCTGCAGATGTGTGAGGTAGGTCTCCACGTTCTCCAGAAGCTCCAGGATGCACTTCTCCAGCAGGTAGAAGAATCCCTCCAGGGAATCGAACTCCTCGTCCACCAACTGAAAACACACAGGGTTCAAACTTTTAAAACAATCATAGACTTTGCATTTTTCATCCACGCACAGAGCCACGGTAAGAAACAACTGAACATGTGAACCTGACAGAGAACCTACAGAGAACCTGACCTGACAGAGAACCTGACAGAGAACCTACAGAGAACCTGACAGAGAACCTGACAGAGAACCTACAGAGAACCTGACCTGACAGAGAACCTGACCTGACAGAGAACCTGACAGAGAACCTACAGAGAACCTGACAGAGAACTTGACAGAGAACCTGACAGAGAACCTGACAGAGAACCTACGGAGAACCTGACAGAGAACCTGACAGAGAACCTACAGAGAACCTGACCTGACAGAGAACCTACAGAGAACCTGACCTGACAGAGAACCTGACAGAGAACCTACAGAGAACCTACAGAGAACCTGACCTGACAGAGAACCTGACCTGACAGAGAACCTGACAGAGAACCTACAGAGAACCTGACAGAGAACTTGACAGAGAACCTGACAGAGAACCTGACAGAGAACCTACGGAGAACCTGACAGAGAACCTGACAGAGAACCTGACAAAGAACCTGACAGAGAACCTGACAGAGAACCTGACAGAGAACCTGACAGAGAACCTGACAGAGAACCTGACAGAGAACCTGACAGAGAACCTGACAGAGAACCTGACAAAGAACCTGACAGAGAACCTGACAGAGAACCTGACAGAGAACCTACAGAGAACCTGACAGAGAACTGACAGAGAACCTGACAGAGAACCTGACAGAACGGAGAACCTGACAGAGAACCTGACAGAGAACCTGACAAGAACCTGACAGAGAACCTGACAGAGAACCTGACAGAGAACCTGACAGAGAACCTGACAGAGAACCTGACAGAGAACCTGACAGAGAACCTGACAGAGAACCTGACAGAGAACCTGACAAAGAACCTGACAGAGAACCTGACAGAGAATCTATCAGTTCTTCTTTCAAAATTACTTATTTGATCATAAAGAAATCTGCATAAAAACTCCAAAGTAATAGTCTGTTTTTTCTTAGATCAAAATGTCAGATTGAGTGAGTTATTTGCTTGATGAAGGCATAATGCCGAAACGTTGCACTTCCAATCAATTCTTTTTAATTTACAAGTAAGACGGTGTGCGGGAATCATTCTCTCTTTTAAGTCAAAAATGTAAAATAAATAAAAAAAACATGAAAATTGGCAAAAAACTGTATATATAATAATAAAATTGATGTATAGAAATAGAAAAGAGAAAAAAAAGATGTACTCATAATATTAACAAAACTAATAATAGACCAAATGGGTAAAAATAACACAAAAAAAGGTCTATTTCCGTCCCTCTCTGTGCATAAATATCCAGAATAGATCCAGACCTTGGGTGCTATTCCGGTCTCGTGTTTGATCTGCTGACTGAGGCGCGCCGTCTTCTTGAAGATGCTGTGAGTGTTCAGTCTGTTGATCATGTCTTTGATACTCAGGCTCTCCGTCTTCTTGTATTTGTTCGCTGTGGAGTGGACACAAAAAGGTGGCAAAAAGTTTAGGATAAATCAGGTACAAAGTCTGGCAGGTTTAGACACGTCCAAAGAATAAATGTGTCTGTGTTTTGTACATGAAGCCGGCCCCAGACGTCCAAGATGGCGGCTCATTCAGGTCCATGGCTCGTGCTCATTGCATGGATCTATAATAATATCTGGATAGAATTACTAGTTTATAGCTGTCCCACCCATGGCCACAGGGGGCGCCGTGGTACTGCAGACTAAATTCACGTGGGCCACAAGAAAAATGTTCCCCATAGAACTCAATGTAAAATAAAACAGACCTCAGCTGACAGAGAACCTGACAGAGAACCTGACAGAGAACCTGACAGAGAACCTGACAGAGAACCTGACAGAGAACCTGACAGAGAACCTGACAGAGAGGGTGTTAGTGTCTCTTGTCGTCCTGAACATTTTTTCTTCTTAAATCCTTCTGTTTTCTTTAAATCCACACTTTACTGCCACAAACTCTGCTCCTTTCCTTCCCGCTCTGACTCCGCCCTGCTGCTGCTCTGACCAGCTCTGATTGGTCAGAGGCCGAGCCCCTCTGTGCACGTGCATGAGAACACACACACACGCGTATTTGGCGCAAAGCATCATGGGAGATAATCCACCGCACAGAACCGGGAGGACCAGACGATGCCCAAATACAGGCGAGTTCTGCAAATCTTTTGGTCTCCGTCCCACAAACCATTCATTTGAATATGCCGCCATCTTGGATCACCGAGGCTGGTCTCATTGCCAAAGTTGCTCAATGTTGTCCACCCAAAAAATGTGCAGAAAAACAGAAATGACATAAAACTGGTTCTGGACATGAGCAGTCGTTGTGCAGTGTTGCTTCTCCCATAGAACTTTCCTCTGGTATTTTTGTTTATGCCACACACGGAACCCCATTTATAAGCTTTGCAGAACTTTTTGGGCCGTCCATTTCTCCCGAGAGTCACAAAAAAGATATGCACAAAAAAGTCATGAATTTGATATCCATGATGTGAAAATAAATAAATACATTGAATGAGCGATCTGCCCAATCAGTACGAGCCAATCAGAACGAGCCAATCAGTACGAGCCAATCAGAGTTATCCATTTAACAAGTCAGTAAAATACACTCTAAATGATCCATGATATGAATAAAAACAGTAAAAACAAGTCAGTAAAATACACTCTAAATGATCCATGATATGAATAAAAACAGTAAAAACAAGTCAGTAAAATACACTCTAAATGATCCATGATATGAATAAAAACAGTAAAAACAAGTCAGTAAAATACACTCTAAATGATCCATGATATGAATAAAAACAGTAAAAACAAGTCAGTAAAATACACTCTAAATGATCCATGATATGAATAAAAACAGTAAAAACAAGTCAGTAAAATACACTCTAAATGATCCATGATATGAATAAAAACAGTAAAAACAAGTCAGTAAAATACACTCTAAATGATCCATGATATGAATAAAAACAGTAAAAACAAGTCAGTAAAATACACTCTAAATGATCCATGATATGAATAAAAACAGTAAAAACAAGTCAGTAAAATACACTCTAAATGATCCATGATATGAATAAAAACAGTAAAAACAAGTCAGTAAAATACACTCTAAATGATCCATGATATGAATAAAAACAGTAAAAACAAGTCAGTAAAATACACTCTAAATGATCCATGATATGAATAAAAACAGTAAAAACAAGTCAGTAAAATACACTCTAAATGATCCATGATATGAATAAAAACGACTTCTAACATTTACTAAACAAAAACACATGTAGTGAATGTCCAGCTCCAGACTCACCGACTTCCCTGAACTCTCGGATCCTCTTGTACTCGTTGATGCGACAGTTGATGTCCACCGAGGTGCGAGCGGTCTCCTGCAGCAGGCCCAAAGCCGGGTGCGAGGGCTCCGTGTGGCCCTTTATGGTCTGAAGGAGCAGAGGGTACCGGGCGATCCTCTGCACCGGCATCACCAGGAAGAAGCTCAGTGACGAGGCCTTCAGCTCCGGCCTGACGACGCAGAACATGCAATACTATTAGATACAACATCACATACTGTCCTCCCACATGGTCCCTGGTCCCTGGTCTCTAGCAAACACCACAGATCTGAAACCCTGGACTAGAAACCCCATCACTCTCTCCACTGTCCCATAAACACAAACTTCTCACTCTTGAAAATATGGTCAAGTTCCTCCACCTCTGGCTGGTCTATAAAATCCTTCATGGTCTTTCATCTCCACCTCTCAGGCTGAGTTTACACGGAGACAATGTGGCAGTAAAACGGTATAGTTGGATGTCGGTTTCTACCAAGCGTTCATACGAAGACTGTGTTTCAGGGGGGTGAAAACGTAAGTGTTCAGATCCAGCCTGCAAAGTGGGATAACTCAGATACGCTGCACAGCGGGGAGCTTCTTCACACCCGCGAGAGGGGAATAGGTGTGAAATCCCCCTCTGCTCTGACCCCCACCTCCGCACTGCTCCCTGCACGTAAATTTGGACATGCGCAGTAGCGGAGAACAAACATCAACAACAATGGTGGCGGTCGCACTAACTAGCTTCGTGGGCTTCGAGCACAGCACAGAGGATAATTCTACACCAGGGGTCGGCAACCCGCGGCTCCGGAGCCGCATGCGGCTCTTGAGTGCTCCTGGAGTGGCTCCTGGAGCCTTTTCAAAAATGTCTGAAAATGGAGTGTGAGGGCTATATTTTATTTCTAGTTTGAATGTGGTTTCTGTAGAAGGAAAAACAATCTTTACGTTTTTAAATGCTGTAAAAATATGTATAAGTAATATCTAATTTCAACATTTCTGTCAACGTAGCGCGTCATATCCTATGACACGCGGTCACGCGGCCCCGCCCCATGCGGCCGCTGCTGTAAACAAACCGGCGTGTGTGCATCATAGACTGTAAGTGCACATGGATCCCAAAGCTAAAGAGTCGATAACAAGACTGGACTAAGAATGAGAATGAACATTTTCTTTCAGTCAATGAGGAAGGACTACTTCATGTTTGTAATGAAAAGTTTTGTTGCAACACGAGGAACAATGGCGCGCAAAACACTGTAAACGGTGATTACGTGAAGGATTCATTCATCAAAAATTCAGAGCACCTATTTTCAGACTTCAAAACCTTCTCAAAGACGGTGAAAGAAAAGGCCATTAAGGATTTTAATTCAGCTCCAGCAAACTTCAGCCTGTGACGTGATGGATATGAACAGACAGTGATGCAGGTATGTGACCTCTGAGCCCAAAGCAGATTTATTTACTGTATTTCTATAATTGCATGAAGGCAAAAAAATGGAAGTTAAACTAAAGCAGAGTTGTCCCGTGTTCCGTCATTCACGACACGCGTGGTGCGACACGCTGCAGTGAAAATACACATTTGATAATCATGAATGATTATTATGTATTTGTAGCCTTTACTTTGTCATTTAGATATTAGGCTAATATAGCTAATACATCTTGCAGCCTGTGTTAACTTCATAAAAGCCTTATACAAGGCTGTTATTTTTTTGCGGCTCCAGACAGATGTTGTTTTTAGTTTTTTTGTCAATTATGGCTCTTTGAACATTTTGGGTTCCCGACCCCTGTTCTACACCTTCGTTCGTCCAAACGAGACCACGCGAAGCTCTAGGTCCAGTTTCCATTTTCACAGCTGCTGTTAAAATGCAGAATGATGTTGGTGCGTTCTGAGGGTCTGGCACAGGAAGTGAGTACACTGCCGAGAGGGGGGCTGGGGGTCGTGTGAGTGTTGTAAAGTTTCTCTGCCCACTACTGGCCGGGCGCTAGAACTACATAGTTTTTCAACCTCATGTGAACGCTGAGAAATTTGCATTAGGAGCCAGGTCGTTTCTGTTCATAGCCTGGAAACGTCTGCGAAGCGTCTCAGTATAAACAGGGCCTAAGTCAGTTCATCAATACCAGAAAACAGCACCCACACCAGGACCAGGGGGGTTAGGGTTAGGGCCCCCTCCCCCCGCTCCAGGAAAAGCACATTTGGTCAAACTTAATTCTCCGTCCGTGCCACCTCAGATTGGAAACCTCCGACCCACAACCCTCAGAAATGCGGCCTCTTACCTCACTGGCTCATTGATAACCGAACCTGTCAGCACTGCCCCCTGCTGGCCGCTTGCTCTGTGTGCGTCTGTATGTGTTGTGTGTGTATCTCCTTATGATTGTGTATAGCTCACATTATTTTAACTGTCTGTGAAGCAAACATGTTTTTATCTTTCAGGAGACACAGGACTACGAATGGAAAATATCTTCTTGGGTAATTCTCAGCCTGGTCTTATCCATCCGTACTCTCTGGTCCATCATCATGTCCTGCAGGTAACGTCTGGGTCTGGTCCCTGTGTTTGGGATTACAATCGGTTGAATTCCATCCGACCAATCAGAGAGCGCGGGAGGCGGGTGTTGTAGTTAGATGTGGGTGACATCAAGAGTTTGCGTCGAACGGGCAGGTTGTAGTTTGGTGAAGAATGTGATAGTAAAGTATTCTGGTCTGGTTCTATCAAGAAACTGAAGCCGGAGCAAGAGGAATGTTTAGCAAATGTAATCTCTGCAAATATTGTGGCGCTACTCCCCACGGGCTCTGTTAGCGGCAAAGGAGATGGCTAAAGCTAGGCTAAATGCTAACGGCTCACTCGGGCTCATTACATACGTCACGGTAAACTCTGATCCATTCGTTTCGATCTGTAAAAGGAGTTAACCCCTCCCACCTGTTCACGGAGTCAATGGAGCACCCAAAGTACTGTTATTGAAATTTGGTTTTTAGATGACCTTTTTAATGAATTTTGAGAACACGATGTTTTAAATCCATGTCATGACACGGCCGGTATATGTATATTAGTACTCTCGTCTCCTAGAGGTCTGGCGGGAGGTGTTCATGCAGATGTGGGCCATGCAGATGTGGGCCATGCAGATGTGGGCCATGCTGATGCGGGCCATGCTGATGCGGGCCATTGTCTCCTTTGCCTCCTGTGTCCTGTATGCATATGTTCGACTGTTTGCATGATAATACGGAGGGCTTCCCTTTGAAACTGTTGAAACTGTACTCATGACTGTTTGGGGGTAGGTTCTGAGAGTGAGTTTACACGGAGACAATGTGGCAGTAAAACGGTATAGTTGGATGTCAGTTTCTACCAACCGTTCATACGGAGACTGTGTTCCAGGTGAAAACGTAAGTGTTCAGATCCAGCCTCAGAGTGGGACAACTCAGAAACTCTGCACAGCGGGGGCTCTTTAACACCCGCGAGAGGGGAAAGGTGTGAAATCCCCCTCTGCTCTGACCCCCACCTCCTGCTGCTCTGACCCCCACCTCCTGCTGCTCTGACCCCACCTCCTGCTGCTCTGACCCCCACCTCCTGCTGCTCTGACCCCCACCTCCTGCTGCTCTGACCCCCACCTCCTGCTGCTCTGACCCCACCTCCTGCGCTGCTGCCTCTCTGACCCCCACCTCCTGCTGCTCTGACCCCCACCTCCTGCTGCTCTGACCCCACCTCCTGCCCTGCCACCTCCTGCTGCTGACCCCACTCTGCTGCTCTGACCCCCCGCCTCCTGCTGCTCTGACCCCCACCTCCTGCTGCTCTGACCCCCCCGCCTCCTGCTGCTCTGACCCCCACCCCCTGCTGCTCTGACCCCCCCTCCTGCTGCTCTGCTGCTGCTCTGACCCCCACCTCCTGCTGCTCTGACCCCCACCTCCTGCTGCTCTGACCCCCACCTCCTGCTGCTTTGACCCCCACCTCCTGCTGCTCTGACTCCCCCACCTCCTGCTGCTCTGACCCCACCTCCTGCTGCTCTGACCCCCACCTCCTGCTGCTCTGACCCCCACCTCCTGCTGCTCTGACCCCCACCTCCTGCTGCTCTGACCCCCACCTCCTGCTGCTCTGACCCCCGCCTCCTGCTGCTCTGACCCCCACCTCCTGCTGCTCTGACCCCCGCCTCCTGCTGCTCTGACCCCCGCCTCCTGCTGCTCTGACCCCCGCCTCCGCGCTGCTCCCCGCACGTAAATTTGGACATGCGCAGTAGCGGAGAACAAACATAAACAATAATGGCGGCCGGTAAACGAACTAGCTTCGTGGGCTTCCAGCGCGGGACAGAGGATAATTCTACTCCTTCGTTCGTCCAAACGAGACCACGCGAAGCTCTAGGTTCAGTTCCCATGTTCACAGCTGCTGTTAAAATGCAGAATGATGCTGGTGCGTCCTGAGGGTCTGGCACAGGAAGTGAGGGGGGCTGGGCACGGGGCTGGGGGTCGTGTGAGTGTTGTAAAGTTTATCTGCCCCCTACTGGCCGGGCGCTAGAACTACATCGTTTTTCAACCTCATGTGAACGCTGAGAAATTTGCATTAGGAGCCAGGTCGTTTCTGTTAATAGCCTGGAAACGTCTGCGCAGCGTCTCAGCATAAACAGGGCCTGAGACACTGAACAAAGGAGGTTGCTTCGTGGAGGAGAGATTAGACGACGTTATCTTGGAGCTGCTTTCTGCTGCCTCCTCCATGGACGTCCAACCATGTTAAACAGAATGACAACTTTGGCCTAATCTTTGCGTGCTTTGGTCCAGATGACCTGCAGAGGAACTAGCTTTTATCAAGTACGAAATGTAATTAGTGCTATGGTGTGGTACGACCAGGCTAGGTTATTCTGGATTATTCACTGTCCCTATATTCATTCATTTTCAAGCCCTTTATTGTCCATTTCTGGGTCAGGGGGGGGGCAATGAGCACCAGTCCCTCTGATCCTCTGCAGGGGGTGAGTCCACAGGAAGATGGCTGCTCTGTCAGCGGTGAAACAGCCTTGGTCTTTCAGCGGGGGCTTCAGGCAACGTGGGGTTAAGTGTCTTGCCCAAGGACACAACGACAGCAGTCATCAGTGGGAGCAGTTGGAGTAGGTCCCATGGTGGGAATCGAACTCACGACCTCCAGGCTCAAAGGCCACTGCTCTACCAACTGAGCTACTGTCGCCCCAAACTGTCTCAATAATAAAAAATAAAAAAGTCTCTCACAGATAAAGTGATTTGAATTGAATGGATTATTGCACGTCAGGTCAGTGCCTCAGAAGAACATGGACTTTCACTTTATTGCCCTCGTTTCTTGGTTTGTCGTGATTGGAATTTGTCGACTCTTCTTCCGACGAGTCTGAGAATGTGGTCGGATCACTGCAGCGGGAAACGACGCCGAGAATGAACCGCTCTCAGACATGGACAGTATTGCACACATATTGCACGTCTCGTCCTTTATGGCAGGTTTATGGCATGAGCAGGGTTCAAAGGTCAGGACTGAGCCGGGTCTGAGCCGGGTCTGAGCCGGGACTGAGCCGGGACTGAGCCGGGTCTGAGCCGGGACTGAGCCGGGACTGAGCCGGGACTGAGCCGGGTCTGAGCCGGGTCTGAGCCGGGTCTGAGCCGGGTCTGAGCATAGTCTAGACCAGGACTAGACCAGGACTAGACCAGAACTAGACCAAAACTAGACCTGAACTACACCAGGACTAGACCAGGACTAGACCAGGACTAGACCAGAACTAGACCTGAACTACACCAGGACTAGACCAGGACTAGACCAGAACTAGACCAGGACTAGACCAGGACTAGACCAGGACTAGACCAGGACAGGACTAGACCAGGACTAGACCAGGACTAGACCAGGACTAGACCAGAACTAGACCAGGACTAGACCAGGACTAGACCAGGACTAGACCAGGACTAGACCAGGACTAGACCAGGACTAGACCAGGACTAGACCAGAACTAGACCAGGACTAGACCAGAACTAGACCAGGACTAGACCAGATCTAGACCAGGACTAGACCAGGACTAGACCAGGACTAGACCAGGACTAGACCAGGACTAGACCAGGCGACTGTTGTTGTGTTTTACGCCTAAGATAAATGTAATTGTTTTTTATTGTTCACTAAAATCAAGTGAAAAACAGAAATCTCAGTGGGACTTTCTTGTTTAAATATTAATAATAATCATAATAATAAATACACTAATAGTTTGTTTGATCCAAAGTCTTGCAGCAGTTTTACAAAACCAGAACCTCAGACTCACGCGGCGCTCTGGAGCACTCTGACGACCTGGTCCCACAGCGCCTCCTTCTGTTTGGTGCTGACCTCCCACTGCGTCACGTGACTGTAGCAGGACAAATACTCTCTGTACGCAGACTCTATGTGCGACGACAGAGCCAGGAACGAGTTACCTGCAAACACACCACAGACACTGAAGCGCAGAACGGAACCCACACATTTAACTGAATCTTCACATAAAGTTTTAACCATTAGGTACAGAGCGTTTCTTTAAAATCATCAACTAAAAGGGAATGATATGTTTTGTAAATGACATGTCTGCGGCTCTGACCTGTTACTATGACACTGTAAAAAAGTTCAGATTTATTGACTAAAAATAACAAATGATGCTTGTTTTTTAATGGCAAGTTTGTTTTGCTTGAATGTAGTTTGTTATAAGATTATTTTACTAGTTTGAAGCTACTTTTTTTTTACCAGGAAAGTCCCATTGAGATTAAAAACCTCTTTAAGGGAGTCCTGGACAAAATGTTTTTAGAGGAAAAAGTCTGAGCAGTTTTTAAGCTTGTTTAAAGTATTTTTATTTATTATTGACAGACTTATCTTGTTTAGATAAATTAAGTTTGTGATGCTGTATTTTAAGAAAACAATTCTCAAACACGTTTAAGAAAGTCGTTTGGGGCTAATATTATTATCTTATTATTTATTTTTTTCTTACAGTGGAACTATTTCATCTATCTAGGCCATGTATCTAGAACACACTTCTGTAAAAAGACTAGATTGGATGGCAAGTTAAACACTGTGTTGTTTTGACTCCTCAGCCCGTGTCTCTCCGTGTGCACAGAAGGAGGAAGACCCAGGTTCTAGTTCTTACAGAAGGACTGGAGGAAGAGTGGGTCTCCAGGCTGCAGAGAGCCGTCGTCCACAGAGTTCAGGAGATGACTGGTCACAGAGATGACGGCGGGAAGGAGCTCAAACATGGAGTCCACGTTCACCAGAGGAGGCTGGAACACCGAGAAGAAAGTACTTTAAAAACCATGTAATCTGTAATCTGTAATCTGACAAGTGCTAGCTCTGCCCTACACAAGATTACATAATTGTCCTTGTACAGTACACATTTTGTTGATACCTTTTGAATCTCAGACTTTCTCTTGGACTGGGTCCAAGAGAAAGTCTCTTCTGGCTCATGTAAAACCCTGGGCTAAGAACCTGAACCCCGGGCTAAGAACCTGAACCCTGGGCTAAGAACCTGAACCCTGGGCCAAGAACCTGAACCCTGGGCCAAGAACCTGAACCCTGGGCTAAGAACCTGAACCCTGGGCTAAGAACCTGAACCCCGGGCTAAGAACCTGAACCCTGGGCTAAGAACCTGAACCCTGGGCTAAGAACCTGAACCCCGGGCTAAGAACCTGAACCCTGGGCTAAGAACCTGAACCCCGGGCTAAGAACCTGGGAATCATTACAGACGGACATTTTAAAATCCATAGCCAGATAAATATTGTAGGATAAATTAAAATGGCCTCTTTCCTCAATCAAAGACATTTTGTTGTATATTGAGACATATTATAACTTCTGTCTCCACTGTGTGTAAATCCTTGTGGTTCAGGTTTTATTGTGGGCAAGAATGTTTTAAGATAAGTGCCATGGCAACACCCTTCCCCCAAAGACTCTACAAGAGGGAAGACAAACCAGTCTGCTTTGGAACCACGGAGTGACCAGACCTCCCTGGGCTCTGCCCTGGGCTCTGCTCAGGCAACCAAGGGGCCTGGGGCCTCTTAGATGGCCTCAAACCTCAGCTCCACGTTTGAGAGGACTTCCACAACCCTTCAATAGCCTCCAGCTTCTACCTGAAGAAGTTGCTGAGTTTTGGCACCTAGACTGTGGATCGTGGGAGGACCACATGATGCAGCCGCTTGGTCCAGGCCCCGTGGACAAGAAGCCTCCATCCAACACCATCAAGACCCAAGGACTGCTATTCACCCAAGGCTATTCTGGTTGTATGATCTGCTCTCTTGCTACACACAGTTGTTGGCTTTATTAAAACCTATACTTCAAAGAATACTTCTCCTACCAAGGCTGAACACATGCAGGCCTCAGACTATACCAATCCATTCATAGACAAAGGTCTTGCTTAGCTCACTTTAGCCTAGCATTTTAACAATGTATCTTGAAATCAACGTTTCCTTCATGTTATTCTTGACAATTTGCATATTTCATATCTAGTCTGTATTGTGTATACTTCATTAAATCTACAAAACCATCTTTGTCTGAATGTGATATTTGTACTTTTAACTCCAGAAATTGGGTCACTGATTTGTAAAAGAATTCACTACCTTCAGATTCTATTGAAGAGGATTGGACTAATTAGCTAATTAAATAATGAAAGGACTCATGAGATTACTTAATCAATAAATGAGCCAATTAATTGATATTGTGACGTCATATGCACGTTATCAGTTGGGAGTTATTCCCTGGTGCCCCTAAATAAAGCTATTATCAATTATTGTATTTATTACATGGTTGTTTTTGATCCAATTCTCCGATATCAGGTACATAACTTAAGTTATGTACCTGATATCGACATTTTCTCACCCTACAATATTATGGCGCCCCGTGTGAGGCAAAACAAACTTAATTTCTGGAAATTAAATCATAGAAATTCAATGTGACAAACTTGTTGTAAACTGTTGTTGCGAAGAAAACTGAGGTACTTCACCGGAGCAATCCAATCTAAACTCAAAGTATCTATTCTTGTATAGCATAAACATGCATAAAACTCCAACGCATTACCAGCGCACTAAAGTTAAAACTTAAAAGTTAAATGCTGCAATTCTCCAAATTCAAATGACTTTCAAATCAAAGATGGCTCTTCCTCTTGCTGCAGAATGTCACACCTCTGTGCCAAGAGCCAAAAGCATCTGGCCAATCAGAGCACTTCATCTGCAGGCTGTGAGAGGGGGAAGGGGGGTCCACGGCCCCTCCCCACAGACACTCAGATGTCCCTCACACAGCACCTCCTGGAAGGTCAAGAAGGGTTAGAGATGACAGCAGAGTTTACAAAGTCATTAATGGCTTTGTGCTCGAACAACATCTCCAAAAACCACACCTGCAAATTCACACGCTATTCCGTTACTTAGTTCAAGACGTAATGGCTGCGAGTGATTTCCAGCGTGTAAAGCTTAAAACCAAGAGGCATCGAGTGTAAATGAACATGACCACCTGCGACTTTCCAGAGGCGTTCAATACACCGCCTGATCTCAAAGCTATGACTAAACGCGACGTTCCGTTAGCCATTAGCAAAAGATCCTGAAGTGGGACTTGTTATCCACACAGGCATGTTTTACGTAAATCGCTGCGAGTACGCCCCAGCGTGTAAACCCTCGATCAAAGGGGTCTCGGTGTAAATGTAAGTGGCAACCTGCGATGTCCAGGGCCCGATCAACACCCCCCACGATCTTTAAGCTAGGTCTAACGCGACTCTCCGTTAACCTTTAGCAAAAGACCTGTATGTGAGATTAGCTACCCACACAAGCACGGTTAAGCAAAAATCGCTGCAAGTAAGTCCAGCATGTAAATCGTCAAACCAAGTTGTAAAACGAGCCACCACTGGTTAATAATTTCCAGTTGCGCGTATTTGCTTATACTTTTGCTCTACCAAAAGAGTAAACAGAAGAATATCTGAGATTCAAAGTCACTTTTCTAGGAAAATCTATGCTCAAATAAGAGTCATTATTGCGGCAAAATCGAGCCGGTAAGACTTGGCTCCACGTTGAATTGTCTCAGTGAAAGTATCCTCCCTCAACAACACTCCAAATTGTTTGAAGATTAAATTTTATACATTCTCTATTGTCAATTATAACAGCATATATCTACAGATATTAGCTTCCAGCTACTAGCCTAGCATTAGCTAATACAAGCATCTTTGCCTCCAGCTATTACCATAGCCTTAGCTATCTCCATCAAAGAATGGAAAAGCTCAGACAAATATTCTTACCAGTTAATCTGAATAAAACCACTCCAGTGAACTCTAGATAGAGCATACACACAGACTTAGCTATAAAACTCCTGACATTGTCTCAAACACAGTTAGGACAAACTAAAAGCCAACTCTGTGACATAAGCAATAGAGCTCTATTACAGCAGAACTTCGCCTCCGCCTCCTACTGAGAGCTCTACTTCCTGCTGAGAACTCCGCCTCCTACTGAGAGCTCTACTTCCTGCTGAGAACTCCGCCTCCTACTGAGAGCTCTACTTCCTGCTGAGAACTCCGCCTCCTACTTAGAGCTCTACTTCCTGCTGAGAACTCCGCCTCCTACTGAGAGCTCTGCTTCCTGCTGAGAACTCCGCCTCCTACTGAGAGCTCTACTTCCTGCTGAGAACTCCGCCTCCTACTGAGAGCTCTACTTCCTGCTGAGAACTCCGCCTCCTACTGAGAGCTCTACTTCCTGCTGAGAACTCCGCCTCCTACTGAGAGCTCTACTTCCTGCTGAGAACTCCGCCTCCTACTGAGAGCTCTACTTCCTGCTGAGAACTCCGCCTCCTACTGAGAGCTCTGCTTCCTGTTGAGAACTCCGCCTCCTACTGAGAGCTCTACTTCCTGCTGAGAACTCCGCCTCCTACTGAGAGCTCTGCTTCCTGTTGAGAACTCCGCCTCCTACTGAGAGCTCTACTTCCTGCTGAGAACTCCGCCTCCTACTGACAGCTCTGCTTCCTGCTGAGAACTCCGCCTCCTACTGAGAGCTCTGCTTCCTGCTGAGAACCCCGCCTCCTACTGAGAGGTCTGCTTCCTGCTGAGAACTCCGCCTCCTACTGAGAGCTCTGCTTCCTGCTGAGAACTCCGCCTCCTACTGAGAGCTCTACTTCCTGCTGAGCTGAGAGCTCTGCCCCGTAAAGAACTTGGACAGTGAACGTTCGTCATCGGTCATAATCAAAATTGTGTTGTGTCAACCTCTCGCTTTGTTTGCGGAGCTGGACACAAAGGGGGGGTTGTAGGATAAATTAAAATGACCTCTTTCCTCAATCAAAGACATTTTGTTGTATACTGAGACATATTATAACTTCTGTCTCCACTGTGTGTAAATCCTTGTGGTTCAGGTTTTATTGTGGGCAAGAATGTTTTAAGATAAGTGCCATGGCAACACCCTTCCCCCAACGACTCTACAACAAGGGAAGACGAACCAGTCTGCTTTGGAACCACGGAGTGACCAGACCTCCCTGGGCTCTGCCCTGGGCTCTGCTCAGGCAGCCAAGGGGCCTGGGGCCTCTTAGATGGCCTCAAACCTCAGCTCCACGTTTGAGAGGACTTCCACAACCCTTCAATAGCCTCCAGCTTCAACCTGAAGAAGTTGCTGAGTTTTGGCACC
>OZ035830.1:43465899-43535899 GCA_964034765.1 Knipowitschia caucasica
CGTCAAAGGAGATGGCTAAAGCTAGGCTACATGCTAAAGCTAGGCTAAATGCCTCACTCACTCGGGTTCATTACATACGTCACATAAACTCAGGTCCAATGGTTTCAATCTGCAAAAGCAGTTAGCCCCTCCCACCTGTTAACGGAGTCAATGGAGCTAATCCAGACCTTAGTATGAAATGTAATTTGTACTATGGTGTGGTACAACCAGGCTAGACCAGACCCAGGCCAGACCAGACCCAGACCCAGACCAGAAGTTATATTTCGTTATGAGCCATGTATCTAGACCAAATAGATACAATTTGAGGTAAGAATTGCTTGAAATGATGAGTTTTTGTCTTAATCCGAGCACATTCTGACGGTCCTAAAACCAGATTCTCCAATGGGACAAATCCATTTAGTCTAATTTCAATTTCTGATTCCAAGGGAGACATTTCTTGTATCTGTGGTGGTTTCAGATTTGTTTGCCATTTGCAGTAAAACCCCATTGGAATACAGTACCCAGTGTGCACTATAAGTAATTAACAAAACAGGGTAAAAAGTACAAGAAACAATGGTCACAGTGAAAACAACAGATACAGCAGTGTTCCAGACCCGCCGTGTGTCAAGTAAATGAATGATACCATGTGACGCCTCTTTTGTGGTCATAAAATGCAGAAGATAAGATAAACTTTATTGATCTCACATTTGGCTTAAGATACAATCACTCTGTGCAAAAAGACAGGAATGTGCAAACATAAATGTGGTCTCTTTGATGTAAGATTCAGAATATTAAGTACAATACACCAATTAAAAGTGACGATAGCAGTGGGGGGTTTTCAGTCCGAGTGCAGGGCATTAAAGTGACTTATTGTACAGTCTGACAGCGATGGGGATGAAGGTAGCGCTCCATCTTACTCTGAGGGTGCCTGTATTAGCAGTAAATAGAGATTTTATACTTAATGTTTGAGATATTATTTTATTTTGGTATAGAGTTGTTTACTTGAATGGGTGCTGTGTTCTCCCCCTTCCTGGTGATGCAACACTGACATTTCCCCGCAGTGGGACCAATAAAGCATCTCATAGTCTTAATCTAAAACCCTTATTATTATTAAACTATCAAAGCTCACACACTGTGGGTCGTGCTACAGTGCTAGCTCTGTTAGCGCCGTTGCCGTGGTTACCTGTGAGCAGATACTCATGTTGAGCAGCGAGGTGTTGCCGTCCTGCAGCTCCGAGTCCGATTCCCCGAAGAAGTCGTCGTCTTCGGGGCTGAACAGGTCTTCGTAGATGTGGTCCTGCAGCAGCTCTGGCATCAGGGGCCGGTCCAGGGGCAGGAGGAGGGCGGGGGGCTGGGGCCGGGGGGGCACCTCCATGATGCCGGCTCTCTGGGGGAACAGGAGGAGGAGATACACTGGTTAGACAAGGCCAGGTTTATTGTATAGCACAGTGTAGGATCTGACCTCCACAAAATGGACTTGGGGCAAAGCAAGACTATTCAAGAGATCAGGTTTTTAAGGTCACAGCGACTTCAGTCATGTTTAGGGAGGCACCAATTCCACTTTTTGTACCAATACGAGTACCTTAATTTTGAGTACTTGCTGATACTGAGCATCAATACTGAGTATCGGCAAGTATCGGCAGGCCCCATTTATACGGAGCCGCTGTAAAACGCTATAGTCGGATGTCGGTTGCTACCCCCCGTTCATACAGAGACTGTTCCAAGAGTTCAGATCCAGCCTCAGAGTGGGACAGCTCAGATGCTCAGCAGGGGGCGCTCTTTCAGCCTCAGAGTGGAACAGCTCAGATGCTCAGCAGGGGGCGCTCTTTCAGCCTCAGAGTGGAACAGCTCAGATGCTCAGCAGGGGGCGCTCTTTCAGCCTCAGAGTGGGACAGCTCAGATGCTCAGCAGGGGGCGCTCTTTCAGCCTCAGAGTGGGACAGCTCAGATGCTCAGCAGGGGGCGCTCTTTCACACCCACAAAAAGATAAAGGTGTGAATTCTGTGCTGCTGATCGGACCCCACCTCCCGCTGCTCCCACACGTACATTTGGACATGCGCAGTAGAACAAACGTAAACAACAATGGCGGCGGGTAGCTAACTGGGGGGAAGGTTGTGGATCAGGTGTGTCTTGTTGTAAAGTTCCTCTGCCCCCTACTGGCCAGGCGCTAGAACTACATCGTTTGTATTCCTCTTATGAACACTGTGAAATGTGCATAAGGAGCCTGGTCGTTTCTGCGGCACGGTGGCTGAGTGGATACTAGCACTCTCGCCTCTCAGCAAGAAGGTCCTGGGTTCGAATCCCGGTTGGCCCAGGGCCTTTCTGAGTGGAGTTTGCATGTTCTCCCCGTGTCTGCGTAGGTTTCCTCCGGGTGCTCCGGTTTCCCCTACCACTAAAAATATGTACAATAGGTCTGGCATGTGCCTCCTGTTCTGGCACCCCCACTCCCAAAAATAACAATTGTAAACCGCTTTGAGACTCCGATGTGCAGTGAAAAGGCGGTATATAAATAAAGATTACTACTACTACTACTACTTACTACGTCTGTGCAGCGCCTCCGTATAAACGGGGCCTCAGAGTCCTCCTTGGTTCATGTCACAGATGTACTTTGGTGTGGACCATGGAGACTTTTACACAACCTACTACTGCTTTAAAGTCTATTCTCTGAGCCCCATGAAGCCAGTGCAGAGACCTGAAAACTGGACTAATGTGACCGACTCTGCACCGCTATAGATTCTGAACTCAGACTGGATCATTCCCGCCTGTATTCTCAAACCCCACGGTCAGAGAAAGTACTTAGTCTAACTGGATCATTCTCAAACCCCACGGTCAGAGAAAGAACTTAGTCTAACTGGATTATTCTCAAACCCCACGGTCAGAGAAAGAACTTAGTCTAACTGGATTATTCTCAAACCCCACGGTCAGAGAAAGAACTTAGTCTAACTGGATTATTCTCAAACCCTACGGCCAGAGAAATAATTTAGTCTAACTGGATTATTCTCAAACCCCACGGCCAGAGAAAGAATTTAGTCTAACTGGATTATTCTCAAACCCTACAGAGAGAGCTCCTCCTGCTCTTCGTTTACTGCCGTTGGACACAGCTGTATTGTCTCTGCTGCTTCACACTGAGCCTCCACATGTCTCACCTCTGACTGCAGCTCACTTCCTGTCAGGACCATTTACAGACCTGTTTCCACATCACACTTTCTCTGTTTACGCTGTGGTTTGGTCCCAGTTTGACCCCAGTTTGACCCCATGCTCTGAGTGGGAGTCCTATCTTTGCCAACACAACACAAAACATACATATCCTGGAGGTGCAGCAGGGTCTAAGGACTGGGTCAAAGGACTGGGTCAAAGGACTGGGTCAAAGGACTGGGTCTAAGGACTGGGTCTAAGGACTTGGTCTAAGGACTGGGTCTAAGGACTGGGTCTAAGGACTGGGTCTAAGGACCTATAACAGTGGTTAGCATTAGCAACAGTGGTTAGTATTAGCAAAGTATAGTTTGTTGCTAATGCTATGATAAAAACATAGAAAAACGGTACAAACAGATAAAGAAAAAGTCACAAAGCCACAAAGACCAAAAATGTCCATACGTCAAATCGACTGCTCTGGGAGTTTTTGTGTCAGGTGGAAATGACTCCTCATGAGAGTCATTCAAAGAGCCTCCGTTGTCATGAGACTAGGAGCTGTGATGTCACTTCCTGCTCGGCTCGTCAAGGAGAAGACACGAGAGAGAATAACAATAATCGATCACAGCAGAGAGTTTTGAAGGCCTCTGGTTAGTTTAGATTCTGCTTTTTTCCAGTTTAGATGAGACTAGATTCTATTTTATTATCATTGTGGTGGATTCTTCAGCCACATACAACAAAGGACGAGACTGAACGGCTGGCGGCAATTTATACCCCGGAAGAGTCCAAGTTATACCCCGGAAGAGTCCATATTAGACCCCGGAAGAGTCCAAGTTATACCCCGGAAGAGTCCATATTAGACCCCGGAAGAGTCCAATTTAGACCCCGGAAGAGTCCAATTTAGACCCCGGAAGAGTCCAATTTAGACCCCGGAAGAGTCCAATTTAGACCCCGGAAGAGTCCAAGTTATACCCCGGAAGAGTCCAAGTTATACCCCGGAAGAGTCCAAGTTATACCCCGGAAGAGTCCAAGTTATACCCCGGAAGAGTACATATTAGACCCCGGAAGAGTCCAAGTTATACCCCGGAAGAATCCAAGTTATACCCCGGAAGAGTCCAAGTTATACCCCGGAAGAGTCCAAGTTATACCCCGGAAGAGTCCAATTTAGACCCCGGAAGAGTCCATATTAGACCCCGGAAGAGTCCATATTAGACCCCGGAAGAGTCCAATTTAGACCCCGGAAGAGTCCAATTTAGACCCCGGAAGAGTCCAAGTTATACCCCGGAAGAGTCCATATTAGACCCCGGAAGAGTCCAAGTTATACCCCAGAAGAGTCCAAGTTATACCCCGGAAGAGTCCAAGTTATACCCCGGAAGAGTCCATATTAGACCCCGGAAGAGTCCAAGTTATACCCCGGAAGAGTCCATATTAGACCCCGGAAGAGTCCAAGTTATACCCCAGAAGAGTCCAAGTTATACCCCGGAAGAGTCCATATTAGACCCCGGAAGAGTCCATATTAGACCCCGGAAGAGTCCATATTAGACCCCGGAAGAGTCCAAGTTATACCCCGGAAGAGTCCATATTAGACCCCGGAAGAGTCCAAGTTATACCCCGGAAGAGTCCAAGTTATACCCCGGAAGAGTCCAAGTTATACCCCGGAAGAGTCCAAGTTATACCCCGGAAGAGTCCAATTTAGACCCCGGAAGAGTCCATATTAGACCCCGGAAGAGTCCACTGGTCCCAAGAATCGGGGGGTGTTAGTTTGGGTTACTCCTCCTGTAGTTAAGCCCTTAGTTCTTGGTGAGGGGTTCTTCTTTTGATTTTCCTTGGTTTGGTTTGGTTTGGTCCACTTTAGTTGGCCACACATATTTGTATTTTTTTTGTTTGAGAGCTGATTTTTCACCTGTTGTCTTTGCCTTTTGTTTAGTCCATTACAATAATTTATTATCATTTATGATCAGAAGAACGCAACAAAAAGCAGTTTATTTATAGTCTGTGCATTTCCTTTGCTGTTGTTTAATTTTTTTAAATTGCAAAACACGTTTCTGTATCAATATATCGTCCACTAAAATGTGCAGTCATGACAGATCAACTCCCCGTCCAAACAAACATATTTTTCGATGACGTGTGTGTTGCGGACCTTTGTGTTGTGTTATAAAAACCCGAAGTATCCATTAAGACCATAAACACAAGCTCACTGTGTCATCCAGCCACCTTCAGCCCTACCAATACAGACATGCTACACCTCCTTGTAAAGCTCAGAACCTCCTGAATCCAGTCTGTATTTGTATTTACGGAGATATCTTTTCTCACCGTGTCCTAAAACGGCATAAAAAGCGCCATGGTATCTGTGGTGAAACTTTCTGGGTTGTACTTTCTGGGTTCTCGGGCCCTGGACTGGTCTCGGTCTCTGGGTTCAGTGTGACAGACTGTGGTGATGTCGGTCCCTTCGTCACAGACCGCGGCGGCCTCGACACGCCTCTACTGGGCACGCTCAGTCCGCTCAGATGTTGTGACAGCTGTGAGTATGAACGTCACACAAAACAAGTACCTCTTTTAAATCATGCCTAAAGCCGGTCAGACACTGCCAGGGGCGTGGAGAGAGGAGAGAGGAGGGAGGAGAGGGGAGAGAAGAGGGAGGAGGGAGGAGAGAGGAGAGAGGAGGGAGGAGGGAGGAGAGGGGAGAGAGGAGGGAGGAGGGAGGGGAGAGAGGAGAGGAGAGAGAGAGGAGAGAGGAGAGAGGAGAGGGGAGAGAAGAGGGAGGGAGAGAGGAGGAGAGGAGAGAGGAGAGAGGAGGGAGGAGAGAGGAGAGAGGAGGGAGGAGGGAGGAGAGAGGAGAGAGGAGAGAGGAGAGAGGAGAGAGGAGAGAGAGGAGGGAGGAGAGAGGAGGGAGGAGGTAGGAGAGAGGAGAGAGGAGAGAGGAGAGAGGAGAGAGGAGAGAGGAGGGAGGAGAGAGGAGAGAGGAGAGAGGAGAGAGAGGAGGGAGGAGAGAGGAGAGAGGAGAGAGGAGAGAGGAGAGGGGAGAGAGGAGGGAGGAGGGGAGGAGGGAGGAGGTAGGAGAGAGAGGAGAGGGGAGAGAGGAGAGAGGAGGGGTGGAGGGAGGAGGGGAGGAGAGAGAGGAGAGGGGAGAGAGGAGGGTGGAGGGAGGAGAGAGGAGAGAGGGAGGAGAGAGAGAGGAGACATTTATGCTTCTTTCCAAGTAACAGCAAAACTTATTTACACACAAACAGCATATATTTCAAAACTTACACTTTAATGCATCATTGGAAACAAATGAGGGGCGCCAGGTTGGGACTGGGCCTCTCTCTCTTACTCTCTGTCTCTGTCTCTCTCTCTCTCTCTCTCTCTCTCTCTCTCTCTCTCTGACGTCGACCTTCATCACCGTGACGCGACTCGTTCGCTTTTCAAAACTCATCCACCTCAAACTCTGAGAAAACTGACAACCCCCCCTGACCACAGAGAGACCAGAGGGAGACCACAGAGAGACCAGAGAGAGACCAGAGAGAGACCAGAGAGAGACCAGAGAGAGACCAGAGAGAGACCAGAGAGAGACCAGAGAGAGACCAGAGAGAGACCAGAGAGAGACCAGAGAGAGAGACCAGAGAGAGACCAGAGAGAGACCAGAGAGAGACCAGAGAGAGACCAGAGAGAGACCAGAGAGAGAGACCAGAGAGAGACCAGAGAGAGACCAGAAAGACCACAGAGAGACCAGAGAGAGACCAGAGAGAGACCAGAGAGACCAGACAGAAACCAGAGAGAGACCAAAGAGAGACCAGAGACCAGAGAGAGACCAGAGAGAGACCAGAGAGAGACCAGAGAGAGACCAGAGAGAGACCAGAGAGAGACCAGAGAGAGACTAGAGAGACCAGACAGAAACCAGAGAGAGACCAAAGAGAGACCAAAAGGAGACCAGAGAGACCAGAGGGAGACCAGAGAGAGACCAGAGAGAGACCAGAGAGACCAGAGGGAGACCAGAGATAGACCAGAGAGAGACTAGAGAGAGACCAGAGAGAGACCAGAGAGAGACCAGAGAGAGACGAGAGAGAGACCAGAGAGAGAGAGAGACCAGAGAGAGACCAGAGAGAGACCAGAGAGAGACCAGAGAGAGACTAGAGAGAGACTAGAGAGAGGCCAGAGAGAGACCAGAGAGAGACCAGAGAGAGACCAGAGAGAGACCAGAGAGAGACTAGAGAGAGACTAGAGAGAGACCAGAGAGAGAGACCAGAGAGAGACCTGAGAGAGGCCAGAGAGAGACCAGAGAGAGACCAGAGAGAGACCAGAGAGAGACCAGAGAGAGACCAGAGAGAGACCAGAGAGAGAGAGACCAGAGGGAGACCAGAGAGAGACCAAAAGGAGACCAGAGAGACCAGAGAGAGACCAGATGAGACCATCTTCTAATCCAGACATATTTTGGCTCAAGAGTGAAATTATGAATCAAATCTATCCCACTGAACTTTTTACTGTATTGCAGATGATTGCAGTATTTACTATTTACAGACGAGATGCATGTCCAGGCTCAGCTGTCCTCATTGTACAGTCTGACAGCAGCATAATGTATATTCCTGGTTCCTGGAGAGCCCACTGGTGCTGGTAGGAGTGAGTCAGGACTGTTATAGATTATGTGCGTTTTCTGTTTCTGGAAAAACCAAACCATGAAGAAAAGGCTCAGACTCCAGCTGGTTCCACTCGGACCATAAATCACATTTGTAGCTCACTTAAGGAGAAGTCGGAGAAGTGTTTCACAGTTTCCAGACTCTACAGCAGGGAACGGAAAACCAGCAAAAGGTTTCAGTTACACCACAGTTTCCAGAGACGGTGATGAGAAATAGGTCAGAAATGACTCAAATTTGGTTAAAAGTGTCTTAACTTGTGCACATTTTGACTGTGCTTCAAAACGAGATTTACCAAAGAGACAGAACAAAATGAAATGTCTGTTAGATCATTAAAGGGCCCTAATCTGTCATCATTAAAGGGCCCTAATCTGTCATCATTAAAGGGCCCTAATCTGTCATCATTAAAGGGCCCTAATCTGTCATCATTAAAGGGCCCTAATCTGTCATCATTAAAGGGCCCTAATCTGTCATCATTAAAGGGCCCTAATCAGTCATCGTTAAAGGGCCCTAATTTGTCATCATTAAAGGGCCCTAATCTGCCGTCATTAAAGGGCCCTAATCTGTCATCATTAAAGGGCCCTAATCTGTCATTATTAAAGGGCCCTAATCTGTCATCGTTAAAGGGCCCTAATCTGTCATCATTAAAGGGCCCTAATCTGTCATTATTAAAGGGCCCTAATCTGTCATTATTAAAGGGCCCTAATCTGTCATTATTAAAGGGCCCTAATCTGTCATCATTAAAGGGCCCTAATCTGTCATCATTAAAGGGCCCTAATCTGTCATCGTTAAAGGGCTCTAATCTGATATCATTAAAGGGCCCTAATCTGTCATAATAATAAACTGCTCTTTTCCAATACTTCTTTAACTGATAACAGTAGTTCAGAGATACTTGAATTTCTAAATTACTTTTCCAGCCCCTTAATCTTGTTATTGTTTTCATTTTGATGTCCCGCCCTCCACCGTTTCACCAATCAGAAAGTCTGTGATCCGGGCGTCAGAACTCACCGTGTGGAGCTAATCTCACTGGTAAAGTACCATGTAGCACAGAACTAAAAAAGGTCTCGTTATGATTCTCAAATCATTAACGACAAAACAAGGAATAAAACCCGGATTTCTATCTTTTTGAAAAAGGTGTTGGTTATAGATTTGTTGTTGACAAAACTCTTGTCTATTCAGCTGTTATGGTCCCAGCTGGATTCGTCTGCATATCTGGCAACCTGAGTCAGGGAGAGTGGGAGAGGCTGCAGTATCACTTTTGACCACGTTTTTTTACATACTGCTCCTTTAAGGAACACATGGCTGCTTTCTTGAGAAAACTAGCATTATAATGAGGTAAAACATGCCAGGCTTCTTCATACCGTCAATGCTAACAGCTTTAGATTAGCCCTTTCTAATGAACAGCTAATGAAGTGCTAATTGGTGCTATCCTAACCCTAACCCACATGGGAAAGTGTCAGTTAATAGTTAGCAAGATGTTGAATAAGACCATGTAGCTTAAGGACTAATACGTGCTTACAGAAAATGAAACGGAGACACGGGGAGAACATGCAAACTCCACACAGAAAGGCCTAAGGTTATCATTACAATGCCATATTTTACCGTTTGGGCCCTTTCTTCTCACAGTGGCCCTTTAAAGCCCTGTAAGAGAATGGAATTATTTGTGGTGAGAATTATTTGTGGCATTGAAAGTAATTATAAATGTCCGGTGTTTTGTTTTGGTCGCTGTAATCGTTTCCCAGAATGAGGTCAGAGGCAGAAATGCGGCTCGTCTGCATTGTTTAGGAGCAGCTCGTGTTGGAATGAGGCCCGACGGCTTCAGTCAATACTGCAGCGTCACGAGATAATCCACCCTCAGAGCAGCAGACACCGCCGGAAGAACTTTATGGTTTTGGATTCAGCAAAATGGAACCAACTACTGTGCTGCAAGGATATTTACTTTATTATTTAGACTTTATTATGTCATTATTATTATTGTCATTAAGGACTCATGTGCAGGGACAGGGGCTGTAGCGTATTAGGATTAGAGTGATAATCTAAATATGCGGGTATTCAGGTGATGGAGAGGTGCTAGAGAGGCCCAAAAGAGGTGCAAGAGAGGTGCTATGGAGGTCCCAGAGGTTGTAGAGGTCCAAGAGAGGCCCAAGTGAGGTGTAAAAGAGGTGCTATAGAGGTCCAAGAGAGGCCCAAGAGAGGTCCAAGAGAGGTCCAAGAGAGGTCCAATAGAGTGGCTGTAGAGGTCCAAGAGAGGTGAGGTGCTGTAGAGGTCCAAGAGAGGTTGTAGAGGTCCAAGAGAGGCCCAAGTGAGGTGTAAGAGAGGTGCTATAGAGGTCCAAGAGAGGCCCAAGAGAGGTCCAAGAGAGGTCCAAGAGAGTGGCTGTAGAGGTCCAAGAGAGGTGCTATGGAGGTCCCAGAGGTTGTAGAGGTCCAAGAGAGGCCCAAGTGAGGTATAAGAGAGGTGCTATAGAGGTCCAAGAGAGGCCCAAGAGAGGTCCAAGAGAGGCCCAAGAGAGGTGAGGTGCTGTAGAGGTCCAATAGAGTGGCTGTAGAGGTCCAAGAGAGGTGAGGTGCTGTAGAGGTCCAAGAGAGGTGCTATTGAGAGGCCCAATTGAGGTTCAAGAGAGGTTCAAGAAAGGTTAGTGGCAAAGGAGATGGCTAAAGCTAGGCTAAATACTAAAGCTAGGCTAAATGCTAAAGCTAGGCTAAATACTAAAGCTAGGCTAAATGCTAAAGCTAGGCTAAATACTAAAGCTAGGCTAAATGCTAAAGCTAGGCTAAATGCTAAAGCTAGGCTAAATGCTAAAGCTAGGCTAAATGCTAAAGCTAGGCTAAATGCTAAAGCTAGGCTAAATGCTAAAGCTAGGCTAAATACTAAAGCTAGGCTAAATGCTAAAGCTAGGCTAAATACTAAAGCTAGGCTAAATACTAAAGCTAGGCTAAATGCTAAAGCTAGGCTAAATACTAAAGCTAGGCTAAATGCTAAAGCTAGGCTAAATGCTAAAGCTAGGCTAAATACTAAAGCTAGGCTAAATACTAAAGCTAGGCTAAATGCTAAAGCTAGGCTAAATACTAAAGCTAGGCTAAATGCTAAAGCTAGGCTAAATGCTAAAGCTAGGCTAAATACTAAAGCTAGGCTAAATGCTAAATGCATCACTCACTCAGGCTCATTACATACGTCACAGTAAACTCAGATCCAATGGTTTCAATCTGCAAAAGGAGTTAGCCCCTCCCACCTGTTCACGGAGTCTATGGAGCAGATCCAGACCTTAGTATGAAATGAAATGAGTACCGTGGTGTTGTGGAATGTGAACAGTTGTGAGCGTTGGGAGTTTGACAGCTCTTATCGTCCGAGTGAAAGCAGCTGTTTCTAACGTGGCGTTTGCCGCCGTCAGCAGCATTCATTCACAGAACACAGGCCGTTTTGTTTTCGCTCCAGTCAGGGGTTTCCATTGTCCCAGGCAGACCGAGGCAGGCCAATGGGACTGGAGAGAGTCATCTGTTGTTGTGGTATGTCACTTGTTGACCTTAAGACTTAAATATAACAGTAACGTTTGTAAAGGTTTGGTTTCGTGTGTTGTTGAGGAACTATAAAGAGGAGGGGCCTAACTTATAATGTTGTAAACAGTTGGATGGCGTTAAAATCAGGTGACCGAGCTTTAAACCGGGACACACCCTGGAGAGTATTGCTCACCACTGGGTACAGTAGCGACGTCTTAGTCACGGTTCAGTTTTTACACCATCGTTTCTGTGTAAAAAACACAGAAAGATTCAAGATTTTTTTTTCCATTTGCAGTAAAACCACATTGGAAAAACTGTGCGAGACTTACCCCAGTGTGCAGCAGACAGAGAAGACGGCACACACCAGAGCTCTTGCCACAACATTTTTCAATTTTCTGTGCTTTGAAAGTCAGGTACCTCAGCTTTAAACGCCATCAAAACATTTACAGAAATAGATCAAAAATAGAAATTGATTAAATTAATAAAAACATAGATACAAAATGTTGCAAACCACATAAAAATAAATAAATTAAATAAATATAAACTATTTCGAAACTGTCAAATCCATCTACCCGGAGTGCTCTGGTTTCCTCCAGGTGCTACGGTTTTTCCTACCACTAAATACAAGTACAATATGTCTGAGGCTTTGTGCTCTCAGCCAATCAGCTCTCAGCCAATCAGCTCTCAGCCTATCAGCTCTCAGCCAGTCAGCTCTCAGCCAATCAGCTCTCAGCCAATCAGCTCTCAGCCTATCAGCTCTCAGCCTATCAGCTCTCAGCCAGTCAGCTCTCAGCCAGTCAGCTCTCAGCCAATCAGCTCTCAGCCTATCAGCTCTCAGCAAGTCAGCTCTCAGCCAGTCAGCTCTCAGCCAATCAGCTCTCAGCCAATCAGCTCGCAGCCAGTCAGCTCTCAGCCAATCAGCTCTCAGCACAAATCAAATCACAGGAAGTATGAAAAGATTCAGGTTGTGATCTGAATAGTTTTGCAAAACGTTCTACTTTTACAAGAATCAACAACAAATCAAACAGTATTATTTAAGCGCGTGAAAGTTACGTACCCCAGCTTTAGGAACACATGTTACTATAGTCCAGGGCTGAGTACGTCAGAACACAACTGTCAGAAACAGGTGCAATACTGAGACAGAACTGAGAAAAATCTATTTATTTGGACATGGATCAGCACGGGACTGTTTGGGGAAAAGGTCTGGTCTCGCTAAAACTGAAATAATAAATAATAATAATAAATTAAACTTGTATAGCGCTTTTTTCTGGACAGTCAGAGACGCTTCACATGGAGTTTAGAATAAAATAAGTTTACGGAGTTTACGGAGAAGCTAATATTTTGGTGTCTTACAATTGCTGCACACAGGTCAATGTTCCCCGCCACAGATGATTAAAGTAGAAGAAAAATACATATATTAGGGTCGAAAATTGTATAAATGACTGGTATAATGAAAATTCAGATCAAAAATGTTTTATTTATGGTATATTTGAATCACTGTGGCGGGTAAATGTGACCCAAAATAACAACAAAGGGCCAAAAATGCGTGGGTAGTAATCAAAAGCAATTACCAAGACTTCAGAAAAACTCGACGTCAAAATTATTGGCAAAATTACTGGAATATGAAAAGGTTTTGTGCGTCTGTAGCTGGAAAATTAGTCAAAACATCGGTTAAAAGCTAAAATAGTATAAATGAAAAATGACTTTCTTTTACCTGATGGAAAAAGTCCAGTTCATGTTTGTGCAGAGGCGAAAGAGCGGCTTGTGCTGACTCCGGGGGGAGGTTTGTGAGTGCGTGATGTGGAAAAGTGCTGCTGCAGGAGTCTGTGCCATGTGGAAGTCACTCCCTCTGCTCCAGAGAGAGAGACCAGAGAGAGAGAGAGAGACCAGAGAGAGACCAGAGAGAGACCAGAGAGAGACCAGAGAGAGACCAGAGAGAGAGAGAGACCAGAGAGAGACCAGAGAGAGACAGAGAAGACCAGAGAGAGACCAGGAGAGAGAGAGACCAGAGAGAGACCAGAGAGAGACCAGAGAGAGACCAGAGAGAGACCAGAGAGAGACCAGAGGAGAGAGACCAGAGAGAGAGACCAGAGAGAGAGACCAGAGAGAGACCAGAGAGAGAGCAGAGAGAGACCAGAGAGAGACCAGAGAGAGAGCAGAGAGAGAGACCAGAGAGAGACTAGAGAGAGACCAGAGAGAGACCAGAGAGAGACCAGAGAGAGAGCAGAGAGAGAGACCAGAGAGAGACTAGAGAGAGACCAGAGAGAGACCGGAGAGAGACCAGAGAGAGACCAGAGAGAGAGCAGAGAGAGAGCAGAGAGAGACCAGAGAGAGAGCAGAGAGAGAGCAGAGAGAGAGCAGAGAGAGAGCAGAGAGAGACCAGAGAGAGACCAGAGAGAGACCAGAGAGAGAGCAGAGAGAGAGACCAGAGAGAGAGCAGAGAGAGACCAGAGAGAGACCAGAGAGAGACCAGAGAGAGACTAGAGAGGGACCAGAGAGAGACCAGAGAGAGACCAGAGAGAGACCAGAGGGAGACCAGAGAGAGACCAGAGAGAGAGACCAGAGAGAGAGCAGAGAGAGACCAGAGAGAGACCAGAGAGAGACCAGAGAGAGACTAGAGAGGGACCAGAGAGAGACCAGAGAGAGACCAGAGAGAGACCAGAGAGAGACCAGAGGGAGACCAGAGAGAGACCAGAGAGAGACCAGAGAGAGACCAGAGAGAGAGCAGAGAGAGACCAGAGAGAGAGCAGAGAGAGACCAGAGAGAGACCAGAGAGAGACCAAACAGAGAGCAGACAGAGAGAGACTTGAGAGAGAGAGAGAGAGAGAGAAAGAGACCGAAGAGAGAGACAAACAGAGAGAGCGCAGCAGCAGCAGCAGCAGCAGCAGCAGCAGCAGCAGTAGCAGTAGCAGTAGCAGTAGTCGCCCCCACTTCCCCCCGGGGCAGATGGGAACTCCCGATGATTAACATCTGGGTTTGACATTTCACATGTGGAGGCTGCTGCATGGACAGAATTACATTTATTATTAAAGCTGGGGTACCTCACTTTTTAGTTCAATTCATTTATTTATTTGGAAAGTGTTAAATCTGCTCACAAGAAGAAAAGAACGAGGACCAAAACAAACTACATCTGAACAGTGAGACGAGAGAGACCAGAGAGAGAGACCAGAGAGAGACCAGAGAGAGAGACCAGAGAGAGACCAGAGAGAGAGACCAGAGGGAGACCAGAGAGAGACTAGAGGGAGAGACCAGAGAGAGACCAGAGAGACCAGAGAGAGACCAGAGAGACCAGATAGAGACTAGAGGGAGACCAGAGAGACGAGAGAGAGAGACCAGAGAGACCAGAGAGAGACCTGAGAGACCAGAGAGAGACCAGAGAGAGACCAGAGAGAGAGACCAGAGGGAGACCAGAGAGAGACTAGAGGGAGAGACCAGAGAGAGACCAGAGAGACCAGAGAGAGACCAGAGAGACCAGATAGAGACTAGAGGGAGACCAGAGAGACGAGAGAGAGAGACCAGAGAGACCAGAGAGAGACCTGAGAGACCAGAGAGACCAGAGAGACCAGAGAGAGACCAGAGAGAGACCAGAGAGAGACCAGAGAGAGACCAGAGAGAGACCAGAGAGACCAAAGAGATCCCAGAGAGAGACCAGAGAGAGACCAGAGAGAGAGACCAGAGAGAGACCAGAGAGAGACCAGAGAGAGAGACCAGAGAGAGACACCAGAGAGAGACCAGAGAGAGACACCAGAGAGAGACCAGAAAGACCAGAGAGAGAAACTTGTATGAAAGATCCCTGTGAGTCACTATTTGAGACTTTGGGCTGAGAGCTGATTGGCCGAGAGAAGTGACAGAGGAGGGAAAATGAACATACGTGATAGAACCGAGCTGTTTAGAGGGCGAAGGACTAGATACATGGGTTCTATGGCATAGTTACAAATGCTGTGGTCTGAAAATTAGGTACCCCAGCTTTAAGTAAGTATTAGACTGGGTGTTTTCTACTGTGGTTTTGATTCGTCACACTCATGGTCAAGGCATCTCAGGACACACCCAAACACAAGTATGCATTAAGGACACAAAGAAACTGCTGAGAGTGTGAGAGACCAGAGAGAGACACCAGAGAGAGAGAGACCAGAGAGAGAGAGACACCAGAGAGAGAGAGACCAGAGACAGAGACCAGAGAGAGACCAGAGAGAGACACCAGAGAGAGAGAGACCAGAGAGAGAGAGACACCAGAGAGAGAGAGACCAGAGACAGAGACCAGAGAGAGAGACCAGAGAGAGAGACCAGAGAGTGAGACCAGAGAGAGAGAGAGAGAGACCAGAGAGAGAGAGACCAGAGAGAGAGAGACCAGAGAGAGAGAGAGAGACCAGAGAGAGAGAGACCAGAGAGAGACCAGAGAGAGAGAGACCAGAGACAGAGACCAGAGAGAGACAACAGAGAGTGAGACCAGAGAGAGAGACCAGAGAGAGAGACCAGAGAGAGACACCAGAGAGAGAGAGACCAGAGACAGAGACCAGAGAGAGAGACCAGAGAGAGAGACCAGAGAGAGAGAGAGAGAGACCAGAGAGAGACCAGAGAGAGAGAGACCAGAGAGAGAGACCAGAGAGAGACCAGAGAGAGAGAGACCAGAGAGAGAGAGAGAGACCAGAGAGAGAGAGACCAGAGAGAGAGAGACCAGAGAGAGACCAGAGAGAGACTAGAGAGAGGGCCAGATAAAGAGACCAAAGGAGATGCTAAAGCTAGGCTAAATGCTAAATGCTAACGGCTCACTCGGGCTCATTACAAACGTCACAGTAAACTCAGATCCAATGGTTTCAATCTGCAAAAGGAGTTAGCCCCTCCCACCTGTTCACGGAGTCAATGGAGACAATCCAGACCTTAGTATGAAATGAAATGAGTACTATGGTGTGGTAAGACCAGGCTAATGTTGTTGCAGTTTCTTTCATTTCCAGTTGTTTTAGTATCAGTTCAGACAGAGCTGTACATTTCTCTCCCAGTCCCAGTCATTCCACAAAACCAAAACAACCAAAGCCAAAGTCTGCAGAGTCTGGAGAAGGAAAGACCCGACCTCAGCACTTCTGTGAGTCCTCGAGTCTCATCCCGGTCTGAGCGAGACTCGACCACACAACAGCACTTCTGTGAGTCCTCGAGTCTCATCCCGGTCTGAGCGAGACTCGACCACACAACAGCACTTCTGTGAGTCCTCGAGTCTCATCTCGGTCTGAGCGAGACTCGACCACACAACAGCACTTCTGTGAGTCCTCGAGTCTCATCTCGGTCTGAGCGAGACTCGACCACACAACAGCACTTCTGTGAGTCCTCGAGTCTCATCCCGGTCTGAGCGAGACTCGACCACACAACAGCACTTCTGTGAGTCCTCGAGTCTCATCCCGGTCTGAGCGAGACTCGACCACACAACAGCACTTCTGTGAGTCCTCGAGTCTCATCCCGGTCTGAGCGAGACTCGACCACACAACAGCACTTCTGTGAGTCCTCGAGTCTCATCTCGGTCTGAGCGAGACTCGACCACACAACAGCACTTCTGTGAGTCCTCGAGTCTCATCTCGGTCTGAGCGAGACTCGACCACACAACAGCACTTCTGTGAGTCCTCGAGTCTCATCTCGGTCTGATCGAGACTCGACCACACAACAGCACTTCTGTGAGTCCTCGAGTCTCATCTCGGTCTGAGCGAGACTCGACCACACAACAGCACTTCTGTGAGTCCTCGAGTCTCATCTCGGTCTGAGCGAGACTCGACCACACAACAGCACTTCTGTGAGTCCTCGAGTCTCATCTCGGTCTGAGCGAGACTCGACCACACAACAGCACTTCTGTGAGTCCTCGAGTCTCATCTCGGTCTGAGCGAGACTCGACCACACAACAGCACTTCTGTGAGTCCTCGAGTCTCATCCCGGTCTGAGCGAGACTCGACCACACAACAGCACTTCTGTGAGTCCTCGAGTCTCATCCCGGTCTGAGCGAGACTCGACCACACAACAGCACTTCTGTGAGTCCTCGAGTCTCATCTCGGTCTGAGCGAGACTCGACCACACAACAGCAGCAGTGTTGTTCCATTCAAACCATCATGAGAAAAGAGAGGCTCATTGTTTAGATCAAAAATGTTTATGGTATTTTTTTTATAGAATCAAGATTTCAAGTCAAGAGAGAGACCAGAGAGAGAGACCAGAGAGAGAGACCAGAGAGAAGGACCAGAGAGAGGGACCAGAGAGAGAGACCAGAGAGAGACCAGAGAGAGACCAGAGAGAGACCAGAGAGAGACCAGAGAGAGAGACCAGAGAGAGAGACCAGAGAGAGACCAGAGAGAGACCAGAGAGAGACCAGAGAGAGACCAGAGAGAGACCAGAGAGAGACCAGAGAGAGAGACCAGAGAGAGAGACCAGAGAGAAGGACCAGAGAGAGGGACCAGAGAGAGACCAGAGAGAGAGACCAGAGAGAGACCAGAGAGAGAGACCAGAGAGAGACCAGAGAGAGACCAGAGAGAGACCAGAGAGAGGGACCAGAGAGAGACCAGAGAGAGAGACCAGAGAGACCAGAGAGACACCAGAGACACAGTTTATGGGAGATAGTACTGAGACATCTGTATATTGTATATTTGGATTAGTTCAGTAAAAGACGCAGGTTTGTACAGACTCCCTCAACACCACCTCCTCATTGTTGCATTTTGTAGTTTCTGCGGCAAGTTTTCATGTTTTTAAGGTTGAAAATGGCAACAATGTAACACTGACTTTTACAAGAGTTTGTGCTGAATTTGCTGGTTGTAGTTTGTCGGAGAATGCGATAGTAAAATAATCTGTTCTGGTTCAATCCAAATATCAAGAAACTGAAGCCGGAGCAAGAGGAATGTTTAGTAAATGTCTTTGAAGCAAAGATGTTGTGGCTCTACTCCCCACGGGCTCCGTTAGCGGCAAAGGAGATGGCTAAAGCTAGGCTAATGCTAAAGCTAGGCTACATGCTAAAGCTAGGCTACATGCTAAATGTCTCACTCACTCATACGTCACAGTAAACTCAGATCCAATCGTTTCAATCTGCAAAAGGAGTTAGCCCCTCCCACCTGTTCACGGAGTCTATGAAGCTAATCCAGACTTTAGTACAAATGAAATGAGTACAATGGTGTGGTACGACCGGACTAGTCCTGATATGAACATGTATATTTGTATATGAAGATGTATTGTTTCTGTTTCTTTGTGTTGTTGTTCTTTGTCCTTGTTTGCCACGGCTCGAAATAAAGCCTTCATTCATGTATTCTTGTAAATCCCTAAATCACAACATCTCAGAAAACTTAACAAAACTCTAAATTCTCCAACACACATCAGAGAAACACAGAAACAACGGAACACAAAACAATATGTCATTAATACGATTGGACTGATATAAAGTTAGTGGAAAAACCAGTTTCCAAACGACACATGACTTTGGTTTTGGTTCTGTGCTTTCTCAAAACTTCTTTATCTCAGGTCAAAAGCACAAGTCCTTTCAGAAGCAAAAGGTGTCGGATTACGGCGCCATATGTTCGTTTCCCCATCTGAAGAGAGGGAGTCGATCGTCCTTATTGATCCACGGGCTTTACACTCACAAAAAGAGCTTTAGAGCGTTGTCATGATTCACATTTACTAACAACTGTAGTGTCAAGGCCCTAATCTGTCGTCATTAAAGGGCCCTAATCTGTCGTCATTAAAGGGCCCTAATCTGTCGTCATTAAAGGGCCCTGATATGTCGTCATTAAAGGGCCCTAATCTGTCATCATTAAAGGGCCCTAATCTGTCGTCATTAAAGGGCCCTAATCTGTCGTCATTAAAGGGCCCTAATCTCATCATTAAAGGGCCCTAATCTGTCGTCATTAAAGGGCCCTAATCTGTCATCATTAATGGGCCCTAATCTGTCATAATTAAAGGGCTCTAATCTGTCATAATTAAAGGGCCCTAAACTGTCGTCATTAAAGGGCCCTAAACTGTCATCATTAAAGGGCCCTAAACTGTCATCATTAAAGGGCCCTAAACTGTCATCATTAACGGGCCCTAATCTGTCATCATTAAAGGGCCCTAATCCGTCGTCATTAAAGGGCCCTAAACTGTCGTCATTAAAGGGCCCTAATCTGTCATAATTAAAGGGCCCTAATCCGTTGTCATTAAAGGGCCCTAATCCGTCGTCATCAAAGGGCCCTAATCTGCCATCATTAAAGGGCCCAAATCTGTCGTCATTAAAGGGCCCTAATCTGTCATCATTAACGGGCCCTAATCTGTCATAATTAAAGGGCCCTAATCTGTCATAATTAAAGGGCCCTAAACTGTCGTCATTAAAGGGCCCTAAATTGTCGTCATTAACGGGCCCTAATCTGTCATCATTAAAGGGCCCTAATCCGTCGTCATTAAAGGGCCCTAAACTGTTGTCATTAAAGGGCCCTAATCTGTCATCATTAAAGGGTCCTAATCTGTCATATATATCCATAATAAACTGTTCTTTTCCAATCCTTCTTTCACTGATAACAGTAGTTCAGAGATATTAGAATTTCTAAATTATGTCAGGGATGAAGCAGACAGACGGATCAGGGTGCGCCAAACTCTGGAAGTTTATTTAAGTTTCTCTCAAGTTCCAGTGGTTTCAATTGTTTCTTTCTCTCAGACAGAATAAAGGCAGTACACAGTTTATATAGTCATTGTCACGTCACACATGGAAAGACGTACGTTTCACAAAGAGACAGTCACATCAGAGTCAAAACATGGATGCACCATCAGAAGAGTCCTTGTACAGTCCTGCAGTTGTCCTCCGTAAGTCAAATCGCTATCTAATCCTAACAATTACTTTTCCAGCCCCTAAATCTTGTTATTGTTTTCATTCCGATGTCCCGCCCTCCACCGTTTCACCAATCAGAAAGTCTGTGATCCGGGCGCCAGAACTCACCGCGTGGAGCTAATCTCACTGGTAAAGTACCATGTGGCGCAGAACTAAAAAAGGTCTCGTTATGATTCTCAAATCATTAACGACAAAACAAGGAATAAAACCAGGATTTCTATCTTTGTGAAAAAGGTGTTGGTTATAGATTTGTTGTTGACAAAACTCTTGTCTATTCAGCTGTTATGGTCCCAGCTGGATTCGTCTGCATATCTGGCAACCTGAGTCAGGGAGAGTGGGAGAGGCTGCAGTACCACTTTTGGCCACATGTTTACACACTGCTCCTTTAAGTTTTGTAATTTATCAATAGTTGAATTGGTTAGAATAAACCCCGTAGACAGAGCTTAAACAAACTTAAGATAATAGATGCTTAAGATTTAAGATTCTGAGTCAAAACTGTCCAAACAAATCTCCTGCTCGTCTGTTGTGTTTTCTGTCAGCCTGCGGACTGCCCCGAGCCGCCTGGAGCTCCTCGTTCTACAGTCTGAGTCCTGGGTCTACAGCCTCAGTCCTCGTTCTACAGTCTGAGTCCTGGATCTACAGCCTCAGTCCTCGTTCTACATTCTGAGTCCTGGGTCTACAGCCTCAGTCCTCGTTCTACAGTCTGAGTCCTGGGTCTACAGCCTCAGTCCTCGTTCTACAGTCTGAGTCCTGGGTCTACAGCCTCAGTCCTCGTTCTACAGTCTGAGTCCTGGATCTATACATTTTACAACATGTATGGATCGTCAACATTCATGGACATTGGTCTCTCCCTATGGTCCAACACCATGTGGTCTCTCCCTATGGTCCAACACCATGTGGTCTCTCCCTATGGTCCAACACCATGTGGTCTCTCCCTATGGTCCAACACCATGTGGTCTCTCCCTATGGTCCAACACCATGTGGTCTCTCCCTATGGTCAACACCATGTGGTCTCTCCCTATGGTCCAACACCATGTGGTCTCTCCCTATGGTCCAACACCATGTGGTCTCTCCCTATGGTCAACACCATGTGGTCTCTCCCTATGGTCCAATACCATGTGGTCTCTCCCTATGGTCCAACACCATGTGGTCTCTCCCTATGGTCAACACCATGTGGTCTCTCCCTATGGTCCAATACCATGTGGTCTCTCCCTATGGTCCAATACCATGTGGTCTCTCCCTATGGACCATGTGATCTATATTCTTTATGTGTCTTAACTGTTGATTCTCTGATCTGTGTTGGTGATTTCAATGGTTGTGTCGTGTTGTGTTGTGTTGTGTTGTGTTGTGTTGTGTTGTGTTGTGACTGCGAAAGCGAAACCATTCTCGCTCTGCTCTTATGCTAGCTAACTGTCAGACCATAAATGCTATCGAGGAGAGATCTAGTCACATGACCAGAGCGGCACGAGACAGGGCTGTCCGAGTCCTCAGTCTGTGTGGAAGAGTTTCACCAACACAGTCCAGAAGAAGTTATTTATACAGCGCGAGAACTCACAAAAGAACAAGAAATATCGAGTAAATACCATGGTAACGTCCCAGTATGTCGTTATAATCTGGAGTTACATTGTTGCTCTATGGTCTTCTGATCTAAAACCATTATTAAACTTTCTCTTTTGACTTTAGCTGCCTGTTATATGGTTATCATTCAATTCTATTATTTTAGTTATTCCAGAAGACATAAAACCAGACAAGACCCAACAACAACAAAAAAATCATTATTGTTCCATTCACTGACATTTCTGTGCAGCCTTTAAACCAGAAGTCGCCTCAGGGTCGGTACAAAGTTGTCAATTGGTCAGCAGAAGATCAGAGAATCAAACTCATAACATTAAAACCAGATTTGAAAAGTCTGCTGAACTAAAGTGGGTCTGATGAATAAGTTTGGACACCCCTATCTCACTACATACACACACTGCTTAAACAATAGACTCACACTAACTATAACAACATGGGGTAGAATTCTCTTCTGTTGCTCTTTCATTTTATATCAGACTAATATAATATCAGTACGCACTAGTTCCAGGACCAAAACACACACCAAAGATTGTTAAAAATAGTTGGGGGAAGATTAAAGGTCCAGGAGGATTTTCTACTTCCGGGTGGATCATTCAGCCTATTGGTCCTCCTAATTATTACTCTGCGGATACTGCTTTGTCAAAGAAGACCAGAGAGTTCTGTGAGCGTGGAGAGGCCGGTTCTTTGCAAAACATGTGGGAAAATCCTCTTATTTACATTTAAAAACCAAATATTAGACCATTATTTCACACTAAATCCAAAATACAGCCTTTGTCAACACATAACCACATCTCCTGCACTGCCCACATTAAACCTCCACGTCATGCCGAGCTGTTTGGGAGGCATCGTCCATCTACAGACCCCAAAACACACAGACCCACGTTGCTCAGCCATAATCCAGCTTCTTACCTCTGCGCGTTCCAGCCGCAGCGTCTCCCAGTTCCCGCGCAGAGGAAAAGTGCTGCAAAGGAGCGCAGTCCTGCATCAAAATCAGATTCTCTCTCTCTTCTCTCTCTCTTCTCTTCTCTTCTCTTCTCTCTCTCTTCTCTTCTCTTCTCTTCTCTTCTCTTCTCTCTCTCTTCTCTCTCTTCTCTTCTCTTCTCTCTCTCTTCTCTTCTCTTCTCTTCTCTTCTCTCTCTCTTCTCTTCTCTTCTCTTCTCTTCTCTTCTCTTCTCTTCTCTTCTCTTCTCTTCTCTTCTCTCTCTCTTCTCTTCTCTTCTCTTCTCTCTCTTTCTCTCTCTCTTTCTCTGCGCGCTGCACCCGATCAAAGTTTGTCCATTTGGTTTTACGCACGGGGACTTCTTGCGTCTGCTGTGCCAAGCCAACGCGCGTGTGTGTGTGTGTGTGTGTGTGTGTGTGTGTGTGTGTGTGTGTCTGTGTGTGTGTGTGTGTGTGTGAGGGCGGGGGGAAGGGCCAGAGGAGGAGGAAGGTTCGGAGTTGTTCTGGAGGAAATAAAAGAAATGGGAGGAGAGGTTTTTTGGGGGGGGTGATTGACCGGACCAACTGCGTGAAACCCGGGGAAGAGCAGAGGAAGGGCCCGTGGTGGAGGACGCAGGGGATTGGACCCAGAGTTGCAGAGAGGAATGCAGACAGACCAATGGCTGAGGAGTTAAAGGGGCAGTGCAGAGTTGTTTTGGGGGGTTACATTAAAGGGGACATGTTGAAGAAAAAGGCAGGCGATGTAAGATTTTTAGTTTTTGCGTCTTTTTGCTTCTTTTCGGTTGTGTGACAGGACTAGAGTTGTGTTTGTGTTTGTAATGTGTGTTGTCAAGTCCACATTTGAAATGAATAAATATCAAAAAGGATTGTTTTAATGATACATGAATAATAATGACATTGAAATCGGGGAGCCTGGTTTTCAGTGAAAGAGAGTTATATAGGTGAAATGTATGTCTCACATCTTCCTGAAAATGTGAGACAGGCTTCTTCTCTGGAAATGTTTAAAACGTACAAAAGTAAGGAGCAGTTTTATCTCATGCACACACACACACACACATACGTGCACACTAACAAACGCACGCACACACACACACACAGTCAGACACATACAGAGAGAGACATACAGACACACACACACACACACAGACACACAAACACACACACACAGGATTACTGCAGCAGCCAATCAACACTGAGCCCAAAGCCTCTTAAAAAGGTGAAACTCAGGAAATCAGAATATCATGGTTTATAATTGGATCACAGCACAGGGACTGGCCTCCTGCTGGGACTCTGAGGAGCACAGGGACTGGCCTCCTGCTGGGACTCTGAGGAGCACAGGGACTGGCCTCCTGCTGGGACTCTGAGGAGCACAGAGACTGGCCTCCTGTTGGGACTCTGAGGAGCACAGGGACTGACCTCCTAATGGGACTCTGAGGAGCACAGGGACTGGCCTCCTGCTGGGACTCTGAGGAGCACAGGGACTGGCCTCCTGCTGGGACTCTGAGGAGCACAGGGACTGGCCTCCTGCTGGGACTCTGAGGAGCACAGGGACTGGCCTCCTGCTGGGACTCTGAGGAGCACAGGGACTGGCCTCCTGCTGGGACTCTGAGGAGCACAGGGACTGGACTCCTGCTGGGACTCTGAGGAGCACAGGGACTGACCTCCTGCTGGGACTCTGGAGGAGCACAGGGACTGGACTCCTGCTGGGACTCTGAGGAGCACAGGGACTGGACTCCTGCTGGGACTCTGAGGAGCACAGGGACTGGACTCCTGCTGGGACTCTGAGGAGCACAGGGACTGGCCTCCTGCTGGGACTCTGAGGAGCACAGGGACTGGCCTCCTGCTGGGACTCTGAGGAGCACAGGGACTGGACTCCTGCTGGGACTCTGAGGAGCACAGGGACTGACCTCCTGCTGGTGACTCTGAGGTGCTACAACTGAAGTATTTTATCATTACTATTCTGAATATTGTGATTATTTATGATTTAAATGTTTTGTATTATTGTTTTTATCTTGTCTTGCAGCATTAGAGTTGCATTGTGTCTAAACTGTGCTACACAATTAAACTTGCCTCACCGTGTAAAGCTCACAGCAGCAGCAGTAAACATTTAAAGTACTGCTGCGACTCCACAGGGGTTTACTTCCGGATGAACTGAGCCTTTAAAGCTGAGAGCCGTAAATCTGCCTCCTCTGCTCTGTGTGTGTGTGTGTGTGTGTGTGTGCGTGTCTGTGTGTGGGTGTGTGTGTGTGTGTGTCTGTCTGTGTGAGGATGGGACGTCCCGCTGAGTCTTTGTCTCCGCAGAGACCAGGACCAGGGGGACGCAAGTCTCACGGCCTGGACCCTGAGTGGTTCTGGAGGATGGAGGATGTGTGTGTGTGTCTCTGTGTGTGTGTGTGTGTGGGTGTGGGTGTGGGTGTGTGTGTGTGTGTGTGTCGAGGATTCAAACACACAAACTCTAGCCTTTGGCCCCGGACCACACAGACCACCGATTAAAGCTGGGGGACCTGATTCTAAAAACACAGCAAGTGAAACTATGTCATACAAATCTAACTTGTTCCTATTTTGATTTAAATTCATTATTTTTGGACATTTTGGTGCGTTTTAACCGCTCTTGGGTCTTGGTCAGGGCGAATAGGGATGTATTAGTACTAGTTTATAATATATTTACATGTTATTGTTTGTTTCCTGCTGTTAGCGTGCTAGCATCGTTAGCTTCCTCGTTCTGTCCTGGAGCAGCAGATGTATTTTCAGCAGAGAATATTTAAAAGTGGTGACAGTGGCTCGGTTGGTAGAGCATTGGTTGTGGGTTCGATGCCCCCCCATGACCGGTGTCATCTCTGATTCCACTGCTGTTGTTGTGTTTTTGGGCAAGACACCCTGAGTCAGAAATTGAATAATAAAGGGCAAATATAAAAACTATTACTACTATTGTAAGTTATGTCTTATAACTTACAATAGTAATAGTTTTTATATTTTGTTCCATCATAATTTCCATGATGCAGATTGTGTGTTATTTTGTACCTGTCTCTCTCTCTCTCTCGCTCTCTCTCTCTCTCTCTCTCTGTCTCTCTCTCTCTCTCTCTCTCTCTCTCTCTCTCTCTGTCTCTCTCCTCTCTCTCTCTGTCTCTCTCTCTGCCCCTCTCTCTCTGTCTCTCTCTCTCTCTGTCTCTCTCTCTGTCGCTCTCGCTCTCTCTCGTCTCTCTCTCTCTCCCTGCCCTCTCTCTCTGTCTCTCTCTGCTCGTCTCTCTCTCTCTCGTCGTCTCTCTCTCGTCTCTCTCTGTCTCCTCTCTCTCTCTCTGTCTCTCTGTCTCTCTCTCTCTCTCTGTCTCTCTCTCGTCTCTCTCTGTCTCTCTCTCTGTCTCTCTCTCTGTCTCTCTCTCTCTCTCTCTCTCTCTGTCTCTCTCTCTCTCTCTCTCTCTCTCTCTCTCTCGTCTGTCTCTCTGTCTCTCTCTCTCTCTCTCTCTCTCTCTCTCTCTCTCTGTCTCTCTGTCTCTCTCTCTCTCTCTCTGTCTCTCTCTTCTCTCTCTGTCTCTCTCTCTGTCTCTCTCTGTCTCTCTCTCTGGTCTCTCTCTCTCTCTCTCTCTCTCTCTCTCTCTCTCCCTCTCTCTCTCCTGTCTCTCTGTCTCTCTCTCTCTCTCTCTTGTCTCTCAACTCTCTCTCTGTCTCTCTGTCTCTCTCTCTCTCTCTGTCTCTCTCCTCTCTCTCTCTCTCTCTCTCTCTCTGTCTCTCTCTCTCCTCTCTCTCTCTGTCTCTCTCTCTCTCTCTCTCTCTCTCTGTCTCTCTCTCTCTCTCTGTCTCTCTGTCTCTCTCTCTCTCTCTGTCTCTCTCTCTCTCTCTGTCTCTCTCTCTCTCTCTCTCTCTGTCTCTCTCTCTGTCTCTCTCTCTCTCTCTCTCTCTCTCTCCCTCTCTCTCTGTCTCTCTCTCTCTCTCTCTCTCTCTCTCTCTCTCTCTGTCTCTCTCTCTCTCTCTCTCTCTGTCTCTCTCTCTCTCTCTCTCTCTCTCTCTCTCTCTCTCTCTCTCTCATTATTCTGTGTATCAGTTAAAGTCAGTCTCAGAGTTTCCTGTTGGAGAAAACACATGTTGTTAGCGTAGTTTCCTGATCACAGTCTGAGATTAGATCCAGAGCAGAGTCAAGAGAAAAGAGTCTGTAATAGTTTAGTGACTGCAGTATAGTTTTCAAAGGAAATGTTTTCTTTCCCAAATCAATAATAAATGTTTGTTAATCTGTCATAAATGATAAAATAATACAGAGTCTGAAACCACAAAGTTCTCTCTTTATCTTTTTAGAAAACATTAGAAACCAAGGTACATCTCTGAGGAGCACAGGGACTGGCCTCCTGCTGGGACTCTGAGGAGCACAGGGACTGGTCTCCTGCTGGGACTCTAAGGAGCACAGGGACTGGCCTCCTGACTGGACTCCTGCTGGGACTCTGAGGAGCACAGGGACTGGACTCCTGCTGGGACTCTAACTCTGAGGAGCAAGGGAGCACAGGGACTGGTCTCTAAGGAGCACAGGGACTGGTCTCCTGCTGGGACTCTAAGGAGCACAGGGACTGGTCTCCTGCTGGGACTCTGAGGAGCACAGGGACTGGCCTCCTGCTGGGACTCTAAGGAGCACAGGGACTGGTCTCCTGCTGGGACTCTGAGGAGCACAGGGACTGGCCTCCTGCTGGGACTTTGAGGAGCACAGGGACTGGCCTCCTGCTGGGACTCTAAGGAGCACAGGGACTGGCCTCCTGCTGGGACTCTGAGGAGCACAGGGACTGGCCTCCTGCTGGGACTCTAAGGAGCACAGGGACTGGTCTCCTGCTGGGACTCTGAGGAGCACAGGGACTGGTCTCCTGCTGGGACTCTGAGGAGCACAGGGACTGGACTCCTGCTGGGACTCTGAGGATCACAGGGACTGGACTCCTGCTGGGACTCTGAGGAGCACAGGGACTGGACTCCTGCTGGGACTCTAAGGAGCACAGGGACTGGTCTCCTGCTGGGACTCTGAGGAGCACAGGGACTGGTCTCCTGCTGGGACTCTGAGGAGCACAGGGACTGGCCTCCTGCTGGTCCCAGAGTCAGGACTAAACATGGGAAGTCACCTATTCATATGTATGCAGCTAAAATCTGGAACAATCTTCCTGAAAATGTGAGACAGACTTCTTCTCTGACACAGTTCAAATAAAGGATTTTATTTTTACTGTTTTAAACATACTGTGATTATATATATTATTTAATCCCTTGTATGATTGTTTATATTTAGTTTTTGAACTTTGAATCTTAAATAATTGTTACAGCTCGAGGGGAGTGCATTAAAAAGTGCTACAATTAAAAAGTTTGTTTGTGCTCTTTGTGGAAAACGTGTAATTCAGAAGTTCCTACAGAACCAGAGGCTGTTGCTGCAGTGAGGCGCTGCTTATTGTGAACTACCGCCATCTGCTGGTGACAGGGTGGAAGTGCAAACACGCTCACTGCACCTTCATAGCTGCAAACTCAATACAATTCATAAATTGTTTATATAACCTTAATAACACAGCAGCAGTCACTCTGAGGACTGTTTGAAGTTGTTCATTCACCAACAACAGATCAGAAAATCAAACACATCGGAACCATTGGGAGCGAGATGTGAACGTTTATAAATGTGTCATGGCTCATCACTGTCCTCCTCCTGCATCATGAGAGAGAGACCCAGGACTCAGACTGTAGAACGAGGACTGAGGCTGTGTGGCTCCCAGGCGGAGAGGAGGGGCAGCCCACGATAATGGAACAGTGCATGAATAGCAATAAACAGACTACAACTGAAGTCATAATGATATAGATAAAGGAGAGAGCAGAGGATAGCGGACAGCATTGTGTTTTTGTAAAGTTCTCTCTCTGAGTCGCCAAAGTCAAACTACACATTTGGATCAGTCTCAGCTGAATGTATCGATCTAATCACTAAACATTTTCACTACAACTCACCACAGGCCATCGCACTAACACAGACCGGACAATTTTCAGAGTGCCTCCTTCTCTGTTCTGGTATTGTACCCGTTCTCTGAAGCCTTCAGTCTCGGTCTCAGAACATGATCGTACAAATATGATGTTGTTTAGTTCAGTGGGCTGCTGTTCATGTTCTGGAATAAACATCTTGTGATTGATTGCTGTGTGGAAAATACTTCTTCAGGTCAGTTCTGTCAGCTCCAATGTGTATAAGGCTCAACATGAGTCAAACAGAAATAAAAACAAACACATAAGAGCTGGTGAAAATGTCCAGAAATGTCTAAATGTCCCAGATACAGTACTTTTTATTTACGCTGTTTTTCTCTGGATTAACAAAGACAATATGAAAACGACATTTAGTTTAAAGCCATAATGATGACTGTGAGACAAACAGAGGAGTTTACTTTTCAATGTAAATTAACAGGAGACAGACCGAGGAAAACTTCACCCATGGGCACTTCCCTTTCTGGCTTCATTGAGTTGCAGGGTTAGCATCGTTGTAAGGGACCAAAAACGACTGAACACGACAAAATTAACCTGACACAAGACACTGAAAGGAGCTTAAAGGGGTAATGGGACCATATAAACCAAATACATACGTTTATTTAAAGGTGGAGTCAGCCCTGACCCTGTATATATCTAAACATGTGTTCTGAGCCAACTCTCCTGCAGTTCCCTGATGCGTCACATGGTGGCACTGTTGCTCCACGTCTGACTGAGGCCGAGGCTGCAGATCCAACAGAAACCAAACACTCAGACTCCAACAGAATGATTCATGTGTGTTTGACTTTTATAATCATGTCTCTGTCATTTGTTTTCTCAAGCAAGGCAAGTTTATTTATATAGCACAGTTCATAAACAAGGCAATTCAAAGTGCTGAACAAGATAAGAAAGCATTAGAATCATAAAAAATCACTGAACATTCAAAAGAAAGATTAAAATATAAAATCCCTCAGTTGTAGCACAGTTAAACAGAACTGTCTTTAACCTGGTTTTAAACATTGTCAGAGAGGAGGCCTGTCTCACATCTTCAGGAAGATTGTTCCAGATTTTAGCAGCATGAATCTGAAAAGCAGCCTCCCCATGTTTAGTCCTGACTCTGGACACTAACAGGAGTCCAGTCCCTGTGCTCCTCAGAGTCCCAGCAGGAGGCCAGTCCCTGTGCTCCTCAGAGTCCCAGCAGGAGTCCAGTCCCTGTGCTCCTCAGAGTCCCAGCAGGAGTCCAGTCCCTGTGCTCCTCAGAGTCCCAGCAGGAGTCCAGTCCCTGTGCTCCTCAGAGTCCCAGCAGGAGTCCAGTCCCTGTGCTCCTCAGAGTCCCAGCAGGAGTCCAGTCCCTGTGCTCCTCAGAGTCCCAGCAGGAGTCCAGTCCCTGTGCTCCTCAGAGTCCCAGCAGGAGTCCAGTCCCTGTGCTCCTCAGAGTCCCAGCAGGAGTCCAGTCCCTGTGCTCCTCAGAGTCCCAGCAGGAGTCCAGTCCCTGTGCTCCTCAGAGTCCCAGCAGGAGTCCAGTCCCTGTGCTCCTCAGAGTCCCAGCAGGAGTCCAGTCCCTGTGCTCCTCAGAGTCCCAGCAGGAGTCCAGTCCCTGTGCTCCTCAGAGTCTCAGCAGGAGGCCAGTCCCTGTGCTCCTCAGAGTCCCAGCAGGAGTCCAGTCCCTGTGCTCCTCAGAGTCCCAGCAGGAGGCCAGTCCCTGTGCTCCTCAGAGTCCCAGCAGGAGGCCAGTCCCTGTGCTCCTCAGAGTCCCAGCAGGAGTCCAGTCCCTGTGCTCCTCAGAGTCCGGGCTGGTTCATATGGGACTAACATGTCACTAATATATTTTGGTGCGAGGCCATGGAGAGACTTGTAACAAGCAGAGCTGTTTTAAAGTCTATTCTCTGAGCCACAGGAAGCCAGTGCAGAGACCTGAGAACTGGACTAATATGATCATACTTCATACAGTGCATGGTTAGTGCTGTGATGGGAGACCTCAGGGAACAGCAGGTGCCACAGTGGGGTGGCTGCAGTTGTAAAGTGCCAAGTTGTCGGTGTGTCCTTAGGCAAGACACTTCCCCCACATTAGAATGAGTCTGGTGTGTGTGTGAATGGTTGGTGGTGGTGGGAGGGGCTGATGGCACAGACTGGTTGCCTCGCTTCTGTCAGTGTGCCCCAGGGCAGCTGTGGCCACAAAGCGCTGTAAAAACGATCATTATCATTTTTAAACTCCCTCAAAGACAATGGAAGTCTTTGAGGCAGAAGTTGGATTCTCTCTTTGTTTATTGCTGTTTGTATTTGACAAGAATCGGGAAGAAAACTTACTGCGACACCAGAACCCCCTGTGGGCCTTTAGATGTCAGGGGACACGCGTATTACTTTATTTATTCATCTCGTCTTCTGGAAAAACAAGCGTGTCCTCGGGATCCACTCCTAAATCAGCTCTTACTTCCAGGCGCCTTTTGCTACGATCTGTCAGAGCAACAATGCGAGAGTCTGCGAGGGCTGAGAAAACCCGTGCTCCAATCATCACCACGTACTTGACATGCAACGAGACCTCCGAGAAAATCTGCAATCTCCAATCTCTGCACTCGGAGGTTTGAGGCTGGTGCGAGTCCCCGGAGACTTGGAAGAGTTAAGTTCAAAATGTGACAATTAGAATGGAAGAAGAAGACTTTGGCGAGGGTTGGGGAGAAAAACAGTGAACTTTTGAAGAACTGTGGCATCTCTTTGCAAAGTTGGAAAAATAGTGACTGGAAGTTGACGAGATGAGTTTTTACAGCGTGAATGGAAAAGGCAGAGAAAGAAGTTTGTGGCTGTGAGTGTTGAGCTGAACTTTAGAAAATACCACTGGTCTTTTGTGTTGCTTTGTCAACAGATGTACGCACTTTGGAAGGGTCTCTTTGCACGGGGAGAACAAGCAACGCATAATACAACTCAACTCTGGGCTGAGTTGAGTGGGCTCTGGGCTCAAGGCTGCTCTGGAGAGTAGCTTCAGTGACAGACTTATTCACCCTCGCTGTGTGAAGGAGAGGTTCCGCAGGTCTTTCCTCGCTGCTGCTGTCAGACTGTACAACGAGAACTGCTGAGTCTGTACACGTGTCACTCACCGATTTATTCAGTGCATTTTTACAGACCACGATCACCCGAACCGTGTAGCTAGTCACTTGTCATGGGTAATAACAATCCCAGGACCTTCTCACCTCTCAGCAAGAAGGTCCTGGGTTCGAATCCCTGGGTTTGTATGTTCTTCCTGTGTCTACGTAGGTTTCCTCCAGGTGCTCCGGTTTCCCCTACCACTAAAGTCATGCACAATGGGTCTGAATATAGTAAGTGATTGGATTGTGTTTGGTCGGAGGCTTTGATGGACCAGTGTGTTCTGGTGTGTGGAGAGAAAGAAACAATATCTGAACTTTGAACCTTGTGAAGCGTGTTGGGTGCCATTGGTCTGTGAAATGCGCTATATAAATAAGCATTACTTTGTGTGCAATCTGGGTCTGATTCCCTTCTTTTATTCTACTTTAATGTGCAACGATGTCTCTGAAATGTCCTCACTGTGGGACAAATTCAGGACGTTGTTTGTTTGTGGTGAAGCAGTGAAATAAATACTAATAACAATACGGTACAATAACTACAGTGAGTATTGGACACACAACAGGCATCGCTTAATCAAAAGGAAACATTTGGAAATCTTTAAAAATGTTAAAATCTGTGTCTGTTCCAGTGTTTTGGATTAAAATTCCTTTGGACTCTTTTCTAATGTTCACACGGGCTGAAAACACATCATTTATGTCTTTTTCAGTATAAAAAATCAGATGCAGACTTAGTTTTGCCGCTGGTGCAGTCCCTGAAGATTAGCGTAGCATTGATTAGCGATAGAATATCCACACATTATCACAACAATCTATACATTAAGCACTGTCCAGTTTGAAGAGGGGACTTTTTATCGCTCGGACGGAAATGGCAGAAAATGAGGTTTGTGGTGAATGTATAACTGTGAAAAATGGCACCGGTGTTTGTATCGTGTGAACAGATGCTAGCACAGATGCTAGCACGTTAGAAGGGTCCGTGTCTGTACTTCAATGCAAAGTCAGTGGTGACGCCCGTTTGTGAGGGCTGATGCGGCGTTGCGGCGGTGGGTACGGAGACTTGATGCATGCTGCGAAAGCGGGAAAAGAACCTCTGCTGGCCACGCGTACAGCAACCAATCAGAGAGCAGGAAAATGGTTACGGGGTCAGAGCAAGACGACGAATACACAGACAGCCAAAACAGGAGCTGAACCAGGATTAGACCAGGACTAAACCAGGACTAAACCAGGATTAGACCAGGACTAAACCAGGACTAAACCAGGATTAGACCAGGACTAAACCAGGACTAAACCAGGATTAGACCAGGACTAAACCAGGACTAAACCAGGATTAGACCAGGATTAGACCAGGATTAGACCAGACTTCATGCAACAGCAGTATGTGTTCACACAGGTTGTGTCCATAGGCAAGACACTTCCCCCACATCAGAATGAGTCTGGTGTGTGTGTGAATGGTTGGTGGTGGTGGGAGGGACTGATGGCACAGACTGGTTGCCTCTCTTCTGTCAGTGTGCCCCAGGGCAGCTGTGGCTACAGTAGTAGTTTATCACCACCGTGTTTGGAGAGAATGAATACTGACATGTAGAGCTTCTTTGAGAGTCCAAAAAGCGCTGTATAAAACCGATGCATTATTATTATTATCATTATCATTTCAGCTCCACATGCCCATAACACTTGTCCTACACATCAGGGGGAGGGCTGGCAGTTTTGACCGTGATTCTAGACTTTTCCCTTTGATAAAAATGGCCTTTTACCAAACTAGTCCAGACACAACCGAAGACAAACACATACATCTGACGTTAGCTTGTACTTAGCCGTTCTCAGTCCTGTACTGTCCTCTACACTTCACTTCAACTCAATCTATTCTTCCACAGCCCTAAATCACGGCAGTCGTTTTCTCAGAGGACTTTACAAAACCGTTTACCGCAGATCAGAGACTCAGCAGTTCAAGCACCAGAAACACCATAAATGTTGTCGAATGTTGAGTGTCCGGGACCTTCAGCCCTGTCTGTGTTTTAGCTACATCTGCAAAGCTACATCTGCAAGGCTACATCTGCAAAGCTACATCTGCAAAGCTACATCTGCAAGGCTACATCTGCAAAGCTACATCTGCAAGGCTACATCTGCAAGGCTACATCTGCAAAGCTACATCTGCAAAGCTACATCTGCAAAGCTACATCTGCAAAGCTACATCTGCAAGGCTACATCTGCAAAGCTACATCTGCAAGGCTACATCTGCAAAGCTACATCTGCAAAGCTACATCTGCAAAGCTACATCTGCAAAGCTACTCTGCAAAGCTACATCTGCAAAGCTACATCTGCAAAGCTACATCTGCAAAGCTACATCTGCAAAGCTACATCTGCAAAGCTACATCTGCAAAGCTACATCTGCAAAGCTACATCTGCAAAGCTACATCATCTGCAAAGCTACATCTGCAAAGCTACATCTGCAAAGCTACATCTGCAAAGCTACATCTGCAAAGCTACATCTGCAAAGCTACATCTGCAAAGCTACATCTGCAAAGCTACATCTGCAAAGCTACATCTGCAAAGCTACATCTGCAAAGCTACATCTGCAAAGCTACATCTGCAAAGCTACATCTGCAAAGCTACATCTGCAAAGCTACATCTGCAAAGCTACATCTGCAAAGCTACATCTGCAAAGCTACATCTGCAAAGCTACATCTGCAAAGCTACATCTGCAAAAAGCTACATCTGCAAAGCTACATCTGCAAAGCTACATCTGCAAAGCTACATCTGCAAAGCTACATCTGCAAAGCTACATCTGCAAAGCTACATCTGCAAAGCTACATCTGCAAAGCTACATCTGCAAAGCTACATCTGCAAAGCTACATCTGCAAAGCTACATCTGCAAAGCTACATCTGCAAAGCTACATCTGCAAGGCTACATCTGCAAAGCTACATCTGCAAGCTACATCTGCAAAGCTACATCTGCAAAGCTACATCTGCAAAGCTACATCTGCAAAGCTACATCTGCAAAGCTACATCTGCAAAGCTACATCTGCAAAGCTACATCTGCAAAGCTACATCTGCAAAGCTACATCTGCAAAGCTACATCTGCAAAGCTACATCTGCAAAGCTACATCTGCAAAGCTACATCTGCAAAGCTACATCTGCAAAGCTACATCTGCAAAGCTACATCTGCAAAGCTACATCTGCAAAGCTACATCTGCAAAGCTACATCTGCAAAGCTACATCTGCAAAGCTACATCTGCAAGTACATCTGCAAAGCTACATCTGCAAAGCTACATCTGCAAAGCTACATCTGCAAAGCTACATCTGCAAAGCTACATCTGCAAAGCTACATCTGCAAAGCTACATCTGCAAAGCTACATCTGCAAAGCTACATCTGCAAAGCTGTTGAGGACTGTGTAGAATCTGAAAACATGTTTTTGTTCCAGCTTTTCAGACCAGTTTGTTCTTCTGTTTTATCCAATCACTCGTGTTCCGTTCATTTGGATCCACTCGACGCTCGGCTGCGAGACCCCGGAGACACTGGTTGGACTGGGAGAAGGAGACAGTGGAGAGAGAGTCACTGGTCGGACTGGGAGAAGGAGACAGTGGAGAGAGAGTCACTGGTCGGACTGGGAGAAGGAGACAGTGGAGAGAGAGTCACTGGTTGGACTGGGAGAGAGAGACAGTGGAGAGAGAGTCACTGGTCGGACTGGGAGAAGGAGACAGTGGAGAGAGATACTGGTCGGACTGGGAGATGGAGACAGTGGAGAGAGATACTGGTCGGACTGGGAGAAGGAGACAGTGGAGAGAGAGTCACTGGTCGGACTGGGAGAAGGAGACAGTGGAGAGAGAGTCACTGGTCGGACTGGGAGAGGGAGACAGTGGAGAGAGAGTCACTGGTCGGACTGGGAGAAGGAGACAGTGGAGAGAGTCACTGGTCGGACTGGGAGAAGGAGACAGTGGAGAGAGAGTCACTGGTTGGACTGGGAGAGGGAGACAGTGGAGAGAGAGTCACTGGTCGGACTGGGAGAAGGAGACAGTGGAGAGAAAGTCACTGGTCGGACTGGGAGAGGGAGACAGTGGAGAGAAAGTCACTGGTCGGACTGGGAGAGGGAGACAGTGGAGAGAGAGTCACTGGTCGGACTGGGAGAGGGAGACAGTGGAGAGAAAGTCACTGGTCGGACTGGGAGAAGGAGACAGTGGAGAGAGAGTCACTGGTCGGACTGGGAGAAGGAGACAGTGGAGAGAGAGTCACTGGTTGGACTGGGAGAGGGAGACAGTGGAGAGAGAGTCACTGGTCGGACTGGGAGAGGGAGACAGTGGAGAGAGAGTCACTGGTCGGACTGGGAGAAGGAGACAGTGGAGAGAGATACTGGTCGGACTGGGAGATGGAGACAGTGGAGAGAGATACTGGTCGGACTGGGAGAAGGAGACAGTGGAGAGAGATACTGGTCGGACTGGGAGAAGGAGACAGTGGAGAGAGACACTGGTCGGACTGGGAGAAGGAGACAGTGGAGAGAGATACTGGTCGGACTGGGAGAGGGAGACAGTGGAGAGAGTCACTGGTTGGACTGGGAGAGGGAGACAGTGGAGAGAGACACTGGTCGGACTGGGAGAGGGAGACAGTGGAGAGAGAGTCACTGGTCGGACTGGGAGAGGGAGACAGTGGAGAGAAAGTCACTGGTCGGACTGGGAGAAGGAGACAGTGGAGAGAGAGTCACTGGTCGGACTGGGAGAAGGAGACAGTGGAGAGAGAGTCACTGGTTGGACTGGGAGAGAGAGACAGTGGAGAGAGAGTCACTGGTCGGACTGGGAGAAGGAGACAGTGGAGAGAGATACTGGTCGGACTGGGAGATGGAGACAGTGGAGAGAGTCACTGGTCGGACTGGGAGAAGGAGACAGTGGAGAGAGACACTGGTCGGACTGGGAGAGGGAGACAGTGGAGAGAGAGTCACTGGTCGGACTGGGAGAGGGAGACAGTGGAGAGAGAGTCACTGGTCGGACTGGGAGAAGGAGACAGTGGAGAGAGATACTGGTCGGACTGGGAGAAGGAGACAGTGGAGAGAGAGTCACTGGTCGGACTGGGAGAAGGAGACAGTGGAGAGAGTCACTGGTCGGACTGGGAGAGGGAGACAGTGGAGAGAGAGTCACTGGTCGGACTGGGAGAAGGAGACAGTGGAGAGAGATACTGGTCGGACTGGGAGATGGAGACAGTGGAGAGAGATACTGGTCGGACTGGGAGAAGGAGACAGTGGAGAGAGATACTGGTCGGACTGGGAGAAGGAGACAGTGGAGAGAGACACTGGTCGGACTGGGAGAAGGAGACAGTGGAGAGAGATACTGGTCGGACTGGGAGAGGGAGACAGTGGAGAGAGACACTGGTCGGACTGGGAGAGGGAGACAGTGGAGAGAGACACTGGTCGGACTGGGAGAGGGACACAGTGGAGAGAGAGTCACTGGTCGGACTGGGAGAGGGAGACAGTGGAGAGAGTCACTGGTCGGACTGGGAGAGGGAGACAGTGGAGAGCGTCACTGGTCGGACTGGGAGAAGGAGACAGTGGAGAGAGAGTCACTGGTCGGACTGGGAGAGGGAGACAGTGGAGAGAGAGTCACTGGTCGGACTGGGAGAGGTAGACAGCGGAGAGAGTCACTGGTTGGACTGGGAGAGGGAGACAGTGGAGAGAGAGTCACTGGTTGGACTGGGAGAGGGAGACAGTGGAGAGAGTCACTGGTCGGACTGGGAGAGGGAGACAGTGGAGAGAGAGTCACTGGTCGGACTGGGAGAAGGAGACAGTGGAGAGAGTCACTGGTCGGACTGGGAGAGGGAGACAGTGGAGAGAGTCACTGGTCGGACTGGGAGAGGGAGACAGTGGAGAGAGAGTCACTGGTCGGACTGGGAGAGGGAGACAGTGGAGAGAGAGTCACTGGTCGGACTGGGAGAGGGAGACAGTGGAGAGAGTCACTGGTCGGACTGGGAGAGGGAGACAGTGGAGAGAGAGTCACTGGTCGGACTGGGAGAGGGAGACAGTGGAGAGAGAGTCACTGGTCGGACTGGGAGAGGGGAGACAGTGGAGAGAGAGTCACTGGTCGGACTGGGAAAGGGAGACGTGGAGAGAGTCACTGGTCGGACTGGGAGAGGGAGACAGTGGAGAGAGAGTCACTGGTCGGACTGGGAGAGGGAGACAGTGGAGAGAGTCACTGGTCGGACTGGGAAAGGGAGACAGTGGAGAGAGTCACTGGTCGGACTGGGAGAGGGAGACAGTGGAGAGAGTCACTGGTTGGACTGGGAGAGGGAGACAGTGGAGAGAGAGTCACTGGTCGGACTGGGAGAGGGAGACAGCGGAGAGAGTCACTGGTTGGACTGGGAGAGGGAGACAGTGGAGAGAGAGTCACTGGTTGGACTGGGAGAGGGAGACAGTGGAGAGAGTCACTGGTCGGACTGGGAGAGGGAGACAGTGGAGAGAGAGTCACTGGTCGGACTGGGAGAAGGAGACAGTGGAGAGAGTCACTGGTCGGACTGGGAGAGGGAGACAGTGGAGAGAGTCACTGGTCGGACTGGGAGAGGGAGACAGTGGAGAGAGTCACTGGTCGGACTGGGAGAGGGAGACAGTGGAGAGAGAGTCACTGGTCGGACTGGGAGAGGGAGACAGTGGAGAGAGTCACTGGTCGGACTGGGAGAGGGAGACAGTGGAGAGAGAGTCACTGGTCGGACTGGGAGAGGGAGACAGTGGAGAGAGAGTCACTGGTCGGACTGGGAGAGGGAGACAGTGGAGAGAGAGTCACTGGTCGGACTGGGAGAGGGAGACAGTGGAGAGAGTCACTGGTCGGACTGGGAGAGGGAGACAGTGGAGAGAGAGTCACTGGTCGGACTGGGAGAGGGAGACAGTGGAGAGAGCGTCACTGGTCGGACTGGGAGAGGGAGACAGTGGAGAGAGTCACTGGTCGGACTGGGAGAGGGAGACAGTGGAGAGAGAGTCACTGGTCGGACTGGGAGAGGGAGACAGTGGAGAGAGAGTCACTGGTCGGACTGGGAGAGGGAGACAGTGGAGAGAGTCACTGGTCGGACTGGGAGAGGGAGACAGTGGAGAGAGAGTCACTGGTCGGACTGGGAGAGGGAGACAGTATTTTATTGTGAATATTTAGTCTAACTGTATAAATTATCACTGGTCTTTTGTGATTCTCAACAGATGCTTGTGCTTTTGACAGGTCTCTAGTTTAAGTTCAGTGGCCGTACTTGCATGTGAGGCCTCTGAAGCAAAGCAGGGCAGGGTCTGGTTAGTACTGTGATGGGAGACCTCTGGGAACTGTCATTGTGTCCTTAGGCAAGATACTTCCCCCACATTAGAATGAGTCTGGTGTGTGTGTGAATGGTTGGTGGTGGTGGGAGGGGCTTCTGTCAGTGTGCCCCAGGGCAGCTGTGGCTACAGTAGTTTGCATGTTTGGAGTGAGATAAAAATGCTGTGAAGCGTGTGTGTGTGTCCAGAAACACTGCACTATATAAAACCATTGCATTATTATGATTATGACTAAGTTGGGGAAAAAAGCAATTCACAGACTGTTCACTATGTTAAAACTCTACTTTCTGTATTTATTGAATATGGACATAACAATAACATTGAAACCAGATGCATTGTGGTACTGTATGGGCTAGATTTCAACACTAGTCCACAGGGGGATTTTACATTTCATACAATTAAATTCAAATATAGACATGAGAACAACTCTGCCTCGATCCTAACCACTGTTTAACTCTGCTGAGGATGTTCACATTAGTCTGTAGTTTTAGTCCAATGGAGAGAGTCCCACAGTGTAACCCCCTCGAAGAAGAAGCTACACTGCAAAACATGTTTAAAAATACGTCAAAAATTGCTCAAATTAGGCCAAACATGTTGTAATTTGAGCACATTCTGACTGTGTTTAAACAGGATTCCCCAACTGGAAAAAGCAAAATGAACTTGTTTTAAAAAGATACAAGAAATGTCTCACTAAGAACGAGAAAAATGGTCACAATGTGTTAACCTCGGGCAGGTGCTGGGAGGGGGTGTATCTGGCTGTGGGACTGGGGGCTGCAGACAGAGGGTCCTGGAGATAGTGTCTGCAGGGTCTAAGCACAGAATCATACCATACACAGTTAGTGAGGACAAAACAGTTACATTTGAAGCACATTCTGACTATTTACCTATGGAGGATTGAAAGTGCCACAATTAAATAAATAAATACACCATTAAATAATTAAATACATGTGTCATTAATTAATTAAATGTGTCATTAATTAATTAAATTACCAATGATTCTGTGTAAAAAAAATATATAATTATTTATCTATTTAATTAATTATTTCATGGTCCTGTGTTGCAGTGTTTCATGAATTAATTTTATCTGTCAAACTCGCCCATCAAAGTTTGAGGGGTGGGTCCTAACACCTGATTGGTCATCCTGCTCATCGAGTCAAGGCAAATCAATTCCAGAATAATGGATTGATGCAGACTAGTGAACATACTCCGATACGCTGGGTGGCGCTATTCTCCCTTACGTAGGTTTGAATACTCAAGCAAAAACAACTAAACACAAGCCTCGATCACTCCATCTTTAAATTAATATCTGCTGTTTCCGCTGTTTCTCAATAATCGTAAAGAACACTCATCCGCCCGGTAGGTGGCGGTAAATGCGCCTAGATTGGTAGCAGAAGAAAATCGAGCACGCTGGTCCATGTGCTGGCTCTCGTTGCTTCGGTGTTAACGTGCGCGTTGCTGGGCAAAATGGCAAAAAGTCTCCCCGAGTTGCTGCGAGAGGCAGCAAATTTAATAGAAGAAGCTCTAAACAGAACTTCTCAGCCTCCGGTGGCGGCTCAGTCGCTTCAGATACCTGCTACACCCTCTAGAACACCTGTCCAAGGTAAGCTAAATATCGCTTGTGCTTCTACGTTGTAATTTAATTGGATCAACATTTATTTGTGGTTGATGGGTTGCTTATGATGACTATGTAAGGGTAGGAGTATAAAGCTAGATATCTAATCCACGGCAAATTGTGTTGGCTGGCAGAAACACCACAGATAGAAGATGAAGCTGTGACATGTTTCTCTGTTACAGCCGAGATAGCGAGGCTCTTTGCGCCATATAATGGTGGTGGAGCTAATAGAGGGAATAGGGCAAGACGACCAGCAGTTCAAATCAGCCGAAGAAGCTACACACACACAGTCTGCTGTTTGGCTGAACACAAAGCGGATAAAGTTCCAAACACAACTCTTAAAGCAGACCTCCTTGCTTCAGGACTTGGAGAGCAAAAAATAACAATTACAGGTCAGTATGTATGTAACTACTAATTTACCAAAAACAAAAAAATTAGCATTATCTGTGGCTCGTTGAAATGATTGCAATTTTACTCCGCATTACATTTTAAAGCCCTATATATACAATATGTTCATGACTCTAGCTTAATTTATGTTCATTGTGTGAATAATGTTACAGGCATTTGCTCAGTTTCAAGTGAGTCGCTATGAGTAATGTATATATTTTTTTGTTTTCACAGGGAATGACACTGATCCCATGGTGTTAACAAATAAACTGATGGAAGTATTTCCCAAGCTCCAAGACGGAGGAGGTTTTGAACTTCTAAAGATTTCAGGATCTACTCGCAGTCGAAATCTTGCATTGCTTCCATGTCCCAGCTCTGGATACACTCTTGCCTATCTAAAAGATCCATCAACGATGATTGGACAGGCTACTATCTACATACGTCCACTTCAACAGGATCTACCCATAGATTGTGTACATACATTTACAGAGACTCAAGTTTAATACATAATCTAAACAACACTCACTGTTAATTTTTAATCATTAATTAAAAGCAATTTGTTGTTGTTAGGAGGAGGGCTCACATCATGCCTCCGGGCCAGACATCCCCTGCCTCACTTGTGAAAAGGCAGTTCCTTTTTCGGAAATGAAGGTTCACAGACTGAGCTGCAATGGGTAGGTGCTTTATGCAGAAGTGCAAGGATGGCATATTTTTTTTGTTTTGAAACGTATCTCTCTTAAAGTGTTGACCACACAATAAAGGGAGTATGATTATGATCATTTTAATTTGTTCACTTCAAGGACACACATGCAGGACTCGGTAACAGATCAAGGGGCAGGTCCAAGTGAAGAAAATGATAGAGACAGCCTCAGTCAATGACAGTGTTCCAGTGAGGCCTGGAACATCAGCTGAGAGTGCAGTTGTATCAGCAGTGATTAACACTGAGGACAAAGGTTTATGTCATCACAGTACAATTTCTCTACAATTGTGTGTAATATAAACTCAGTCAATAGAAAAACAACATATGATTAGACGATAGAATTACGCACATATTATAAGATGCAACTAGGTTACAGTATGTTCAGTTGAAAATATTTACTTTTTGTTCAGAATTCTATTTTGCTTTTTTATCTCAGCTTTTTAACAGTTTCTAACGATGTTTCACATATTTGTCAGTGGCATAGACATAACTGTTCTCCTTTTCTGTAGACTGGGTGGATATCTGTATCTGCATGTAACACACCAACTCCAAGTCTCCCTGTAATGGAAAACTTTATTATCATTGTTTAGAATGGAAGCTTATTAAAGAACCAGCTCAAGCTGCCAAGGTTTACAAAGAGAGTCTGCTAAGGGAACATGCGTCTGGGGAACCACTGAGAATGAAGATGGATGTAAGGGACTCTGATGAGGACAGAGAACGGGAACTTCTCACATTCTATAAACTGCAGCAAGAATGGGCATGTCCACTCCGTTGTACTCTCATTGGTAAGTAATATACCATAAATGCTGTTATATAAATATATTAGTAAAGTTTAAGTAAGTGCTTTATTGTCATTGTACAAGTGCACAACGAAATAGTGTTCAGGTGTGTGTCCTGAGCTGCTGCGGCTGAGCCGCGCTGCCACTGTGTCGACCTGACTTGCATGACCTTGGAGGTCGGGGAAACTGTAGCATTTGGAGGAAACCTGGCTGGCTGCCCTCTGTCTCCTCTGATCCTCTGAAACGGTGCACCACCTCCTGGGTTTGTCCCCGTTTCAGAGCGTGGTGTCCTGCACTTGTCAGCTCCTCCTGCAGCCCCTTCCTCCAGTCTTTCAACATCTCCTCGTGTGTCCCTTTTTGTTTCCTGTAGCTCTTCTTGTGATGCCTCCTCTGTGCTGCAGCTGGGGGGGCTCTTGGTGTCTCTTCAGTGTCTCAGAAGACATTTGTAGATCTCAAATGGGTTTAGCTGAAAAGCTAGCATTTTGTTTACTTTTAAAAAGCTGCTTTCTTCAGGACCATTTTGGACTTTAAAAGTAAACAAATCCACCAAACCTCCAGACGTACAAAATTATCCAGAAAAAACAATGTGGAACACAGAAACTACAAATGCATGCTTTATATAATTAAAGTATCATATGGAATTGTTCAATGGGAGAATGAAATCCAAAAAAAAAAGTGTATAATTGATGATCACTAATTTTTCTGTTTTGGAGCTGGACTTGTTGCCTTGCCTGTTAAATGTTACTTGTCCAGTTACCTGCATCATTCAGCCACTGTTTTACCACTGTGTTATTCTCAGTATTATATTTATAGGTGATGTTGCTATTGGAGAGGGAGTAATGCGGCACTTTATGACAACAGTAATTTCCAAACTCCAGTTTGGATTTTGTCTAAATCTTGGCAAGTTCCTGTTTATTTTTATGGTTAATATGATGTAATTTGAAATGCAGTTCGGTGGTTAATTGTGACTACTCTGTGTTCTTAACAGGAGGAATGGGGCGTACATTACTGTTTGAGGGTGAACCTGACCACCTCGTTCCAGCAGCATCAGAGGTGCTTATTGACAGCAACCTCTTCCGCGTTGCAGGAAGGATGTTGGCCCACAGTTTCCTGCATGACGGACCCAACATCAAAGGATTAAGTCCTGCTGTAATTCATGTACTGTTCAATGGAGACCCTGAAACGGCAACAGTTGTTACTGAAGACTGTCCTGATCTGCACATCAAGAGTATCATTCAACTGGTATGTAACAAATAAATATTTGCCTTGTAAAATGTAATAACGTATATGGTCTCGAGTTTAGCTTGAACATGAAGAACTTACACCAGAACAGAAGAACACTGTGTCAGAACTCTCCATGTCTTGGGATCTCCCAGCTGTCACAAAAACAAATCGGAGATGGCTGCATAGCAAACTTCTAATTCATTCAGTGAGTTGCAGGGTGGAAAAGAACTATCTGAATATTGGGGCACATTATTTAAAAATGTGTAAATGTCTTATCGGTTGATATATTCTTAATTAATTATATTAACATAATAATTTTACTTTTATGAACATTTCCCCCCCAAAATTGGTTGAGCATTTGGCTTGTGTTATAGTTCTGGTCTGTCTCTTAGGTGATTGGGAGGACTATGCGCCAAATTCAACAGTTGAGAAAGGGACTGAAAGATGTTATGCTATGGCCCTTGCTGACATCTAGGCCAGATATTGTCCCACTTCTTTTCCCCAAAATGGCTGAAATACAGTTTACACCCCAGGTAAGTCAGAAATTTAGTTATATTTTTTCTTTACTTAATTAATTTACATTTACACCATATTGAACTGGTTATTTTTACATTGACCAAGAATGAAGCCAAATAAGTTCTCCATTTAAAATACTTTGATATGATTCTTTAAGATGCTCCTGGAAAGAATCATATGGCCGGTTGAGGACAGTGATGAAGACTTTGACATAGAGTCCATATGCCGCATCACTGGCTTTTTAAGAATGTTCATTGAAACTGGTATAACACCTTGTTATGTTTTGCTCTACTAGCAAATGCTTTTGTGTCATTGATTAGATATGATCAATTAAAGTTTAACTTAATGTCATCTTGAATCCATTTTGACTTTCAGCTTCATCAGACACACTGGCCCAGCTGCTGACATTCTGGGTTGGCTGGGAGAGGCTTCCTTCTGAACTAAAAGTGGAGGTTTCTGTGGGAAACTTTCCTACGTCTGCCACATGCTTTGAAACACTAAAGCTGCCTGCTCATTTCAAAATCTACACTGAATTTGAGGAAGCGCTTCTGGCTGCCATAAATAGTGCTCGGACTGGATTTGGACTTGTTTAGTCTTTTTTCAGACAGTTATTAAATGCACTGTTCAGTTCAATTGACACAAATGCAGTATGTGGAAAAAAAAGTTTATACTGTGCAGCATTTGACATGTTTTTACACATTTTACAGAAAAAAACAGTGGTGTATCTTTGGCTGTCCGTGTTAACAGAACAGCATTGATGTTAATCATTCTGTGTTCAATGAGACAGGAGGTAAAGTATGTTCAAGAGTAGGGGAGCTGTGCAGTTTATGGCATAGCTTCAAAGTAAAACACTTGTACTACTTTTTTGCCATGAAAAGAACTTTCAGTTCATGCCTGTTCTATAATGCTAAATAAAAGCATAGGTTGGACATCAGTCTAAGACTCTTTCTAAAACCTGCACAGTCTCTACATATGATCTGAGTGCTTCAGTTATAGAAACTCCTGGAGCTGGCAAAATGGCTACTTCTTCATCTGAGAGTTCACGAGCCAGTTCAATCTCCGGGACTGACACGGTGCCTCCATGAAGAGCGTGAGGTCCGTTCCAGTCAATCCCATAGCCTTCATAAACCTGAAAGGACAAGAAGCATGATCAATTGTGTACTTAAAACTGGTGACATGACGTATTTTAGATTGTCCAATTCAGTTTGTAACAGTACAGGTATGCATTGTATGCACCATTGTAACTACAGCTATATAACCTATAAGACGTTGGTCTCTTTTTTGTGAAGGCACTAACCTTGGATTCTTGCATTTTATTTCAAGTAGTGATGAGCAGATGAGGCCAAAGTGTGTGTGACACCTTTAGTACAGTATCAGTGTGCATGGAGCTTGTTCTTTCAGAAACGTGAACCAAATTGACATGAATAAGCTTGTTTAACCAGCTCATTAGCACCACCATATTGGCCATACTGAGTAAAAGGTAACTGTGCTGAGGATTATGAAAATGGAAACTTTATGATTCTAATTCCTGACAAAACTAATGTATGAAAGTCTACATTAAAGTACCACAGACCACACGATCCAAAATAGAGTCCCCAATCAAGATAAAATGGTGAAATTACAAATGAAATACAAAGTGCTGTGACAGCAAGACTTGTTTGTGGCAGATTCAAATGAGAAAATTAGTGATCCGATAGTCTGGTTGCTCCATTGAACTGGTGACCCTTGCATACTGCTGCTAGTTGCGTGTGAGACGAACTGATAGTGAATCTGTTCATGTGACTTTTCTTAAAATGACACGTGCACGCTTACTGCGTATGATACATGTGTTGATACCGTGGCTCGTTTAGCCTATCAATACTTTCAAGTCTCTTTGTAATTTGGGGATGAAAAGGTGTATATTTTTCTTTAACCTCAATAGGATCCTCCATAGGGCCTTGCTCTCTGTATCTTCTCCAGAGTTGCTGTGGTGATTGATTCCTTTCAGTTCTAAGACCATGAAAGTTCCAAGCATCTCGGAAAGAGTTGAGGCTTTGCTGGATTAGTGGAAGGAAGATCCAGTGCAGGGCAAAAAGATGGACTTCATTGTCTGGATTCAGTGTTCCCTGATATTCCAATGAAGTGAAGATCTGATAGAAGAGGTCCAGTGCATGTTCATAAACGTCCCTCCACATCCTTTCTATTCTGTGTTTTGGATCAAATTGACAAAGGTGTTAATTTATGTGTGGCATATGCTAAAAAAGTACATTCATATGGTGTGCTTGTTGTGTGAGCCAAACATTTATTTACCGTTGGTTATGGCGCTTCTGCCTGTGATGTGCGAATTCCTGTCAGTACCTCTGCTCCTGATCATGAATTCTGCCACATCTGCATTCTCTCCCCCTTTATCAGACCGTACCCTTGAAGGTAGCCCATACTGCTCAACAGCAGCGATAAAACTTTGTAAGACTGTGCAAGCTCTATTATTGCCAGCCACAGTCAGGTAGACCACTAAACGACTGAATCCATCCACCCCACCATGGACAACAAATCTCCACCTGTCAGACAATGTGAACACACACATTATTTTTGTAAAGCACTTCTGATTAGATGCACCGATTCTCTGCCAACATTACCGACCTGATTAGCTTATGGTGCCCATCTATATGCCACAAAGAGTTTGGGCCAGGAACAGAATACTGCCGTCGTCTTAATACGCGCAACCTTAGACGTCTCAGGTGAACTCCCTCTGCATCGACTCTGCGTAAAGACTCTTGCAGTCTTGAGACTGAGGGGAAGAAAATAAAATAACCATACTCTCACTAGCAGTTTCCTGTGGTGTCACTTATTTTGAAGAAATAGTCGTATTATAATAAAAAAAACAATGCGTGTAAAAGTACTACACTACAGCATAACCAAAAAAGTTAATTTCATGTTATGAAAGAGACTTAACAAATTGCTAACCTAAATTACACCATATCATTATACTCACTTGGAACACGCACACCTCTTGCATTCAAATGACCACGCATTAACTTGTAGCCGTCGTTTGGATGTCTTCTGTGGACTTCACTTACAATGCGGTCCAACTCCTCATCATTCACAGCTGAATAGAGGTCTCTCTTTCTGCAAACAAAATACAACAATGATAAATGTTACACCAATGTTCTGTTAAACAGAATTCATAAACTGAAAACTCATTAATGTAGTGTACATACCTCAAACCACTTCTCCTGATGGTCCTTTTTGACACTCCGAACATCGCTGCAATTTGACTTGCTGGTAATCCACAAAGAATGTGATGCTCCAGAACTGCACTGGGTATATCAAACGCCAAACGCCCTGGTCCCTCTGTGTTTTGCCTGTTGTGCCCGGGTACCAGTGAAGCTGTAGAGTACTTCTTCTAAAATTTCGGTCACTCTACGGTCAATGCCATGGTCAGAAAGTGCAGAAATAACTCCAAGAACTTCAATAAATTCCTCCGCTTTATTCTGTATATGCTCGGGGTCTGCAGGTCCTGCTTCCACATACTCAGCAAGGTCTAAAATATCTCGCACCAACTCCCTTGAAACTTCATGAAGGTCCTCCATCAGCGTAGCCGCCATGTTTCCAAAAAACACTTCAGGTCAAAGCAATGGATTAGACAAGATTTGAGTAAACCAGGCTTTAGCCCGCCCACAACTTTTGATGGGCGAGTTTGACAGATAAAATTAATTCATGAAACACTGCAACACAGGACCATGAAATAATTAATTAAATAGATAAATATATATATATTTTTTTTTACACAGAATCATTGGTAATTTAATTAATTAATGACACATTTATTTAATTAATGGCACATTTATTTAATTAATGACACATTTATTTAATTATTTAATGGTGCATTTATTTATTTAATTCCATATTTAATTAATTAATGAAACATTTAATTAATTAATGACACATGTATTTAATTATTTAATGGTGTATTTATTTATTTAATTGTGGCACTTTCAATCCTCCATATTTACCAACGCGACAAAGCCAAATGATTGTGTTTTACAAATATCCAAGAAATGTCTCTCTTTGAAGGAGAATGTTAATTTTCTCATCACTAGTTTATATTTATCTTTTGTGGACCTCCTTGTTTACAGATTTCTTTCTTTTGTTTGTGTTTCTTCAAAACCACAGTCGACCGCCAACATTCTGTATTCCTCAAACTTCCCGAGAGCAAAGTAATCACTTAAGTTGATTTTAGTCTAACTATTGTAAATGGATAAAACTCTCTCAGACCAAAGGAAGAAATGTGCTGAAGCCAAAGAATCAGTGAAACCAGTTGAAACAGCATTTTCCATCAAAGTTAATTATCACATGATTAAGGCTCATTTTCCTTTGATAAAAACTGAATACGTGTTTTTTCTGTGCGTCATTAAATCTTTATTATAGATTTTTATCTTCTGCTTTTGAAGTGGCTGCCTCAGAGAGAGTCAGACATGTACAGTCAAAAGTTCACATCCACCGTATTCTTGTATTTGACATAAAGTCACCTTTAAATCATCTATTGTTTTATTTTATATTTATACACAGGATTGTATGCTTCTTTATCATGCTAAAGCTAGAGATTTTATACTAGCTTCTTTATTATGCTAAAGCTAGAGATTTTATACTAGCTTCTTTACTATGCTAAAGCTAAAGCTAGAGATGTTATTTTACTTAGGTATAGAGTTATAGTTGTCTTGTCCTGTAACTGACGATACAACAGTGAAATGTCCTCACTCTGGGACCATCTGTAAATCTGAATCCTAAAGTGAAAACCCGGGTCTACAGTGAGAACAGAGCGTCTCTCCTCTTTCCAAACGACCTTCTCTCTTTAATAATACATTTGTGCGTTTGTGGTTCGTCCTCGTCTGAGTCGATGGAGTCATCACCGTCTCCGTGTGGAATCTGAAAACCATCGCGGGCTGTGATCTACAACCTCATGACACCCTGAGAAATGGAGAATCGTTCCCAATCTGCTGTTGGGAGTAAACGTAAACGCCAACATCGAGTCAAACTAATTCAACTGTGATATTTTCTGTAAACGGACGTGTTAAAGGTCCAGGAAGAGGGTGAGGTCCAGGGAGAGGGTGAGGTCCAGGGAGAGGGTGAGGTCGAGAGGGTGAGGTCCGGAGAGAGGGTGAGGTCGAGAGGGTGAGGTCCAGGGAGAGGGTGAGGTCGAGAGGGTGAGGTCCGGAGAGAGGGTGAGGTCGAGAGGGTGAGGTCCAGGGAGAGGGTGAGGTCGAGAGGGTGAGGTCCAGGGAGAGGGTGAGGTCGAGAGGGGGTGCGGTCCAGGGAGAGGGTGAGGTCCAGGGAGAGGGTGAGGTCCGGAGAGAGGGTGAGGTCCGGGGACAGGGTGAGGTCCGGAGAGAGGGTGAGGTCCGGGGACAGGGTGAGGTCCGGAGAGAGGGTGAGGTCCGAGGAGAGGGTGAGGTCCGGGGAGAAGGTGAGGTCCGGGGAGAGGGTGAGGTCCGGAGAGAGGGTGAGGTCCGGGGAGAGGGTGAGGTCGAGAGGGTGAGGTCCGGGGAGGGGATGAGGTCCGGGGAGAGGGTGAAGTCCGTAGAGAGGGTGAGGTCCAGGGAGAGGGTGAGGTCCGGGGAGAGGGTGAGGTCCGGGGAGAGGGTGAGGTCGAGAGGGTGAGGTCCGGGGAGAGGATGGGGTTCGGGGAAAGGGTGAGTTCCGGAGAGAGGGTGAGGTCCGGGGAGAGGGTGAGGTCCGTAGAGAGGGTGAGGTCCAGGGAGAGGGTGAGGTCCGGGGAGAGGGTGAGGTCCAGGGAGAGGGTGAGTTCCGGAGAGAGGGTGAGGTCCGGGGAGAGGGTGAGGTCCGTAGAGAGGGTGAGGTCCAGGGAGAGGGTGAGGTCCGGGGAGAGGGTGAGGTCGAGAGGGTGAGGTCCGGGGAGAGGATGAGGTCCGGGGCAAGGGTGAGTTCCGGAGAGAGGGTGAGGTCCGGGGAGAGGGTGAGGTCCGTAGAGAGGGTGAGGTCCAGGGAGAGGGTGAGGTCCGGGGAGAGGGTGAGGTCCGGGGAGAGGGTGAGTTCCGGAGAGAGGGTGAGGTCCGGGGAGAGGGTGAGGTCCGGGGAGAGGGTGAGGTCCGGGGAGAGGGTGAGGTCCGGGGAGAGGGTGAAGTCCGGAGAGAGGGTGAGGTCCGAGGAGAGGGTGAGGTCCAGGGAGAGGGTGAGGTCGAGAGGGTGAGGTCCGGGGAGGGGATGAGGTCCGGGGAGAGGATGAGGTCCGGGGAAAGGGTGAAGTCCAGGGAGACGGTGAGGTCCGGGGAGAGGGTGAGGTCCGGGGAGAGGGTGAGGTCGAGAGGGTGAGGTCCGGGGAGAGGGTGAGGTCCGGGACAGGGTGAGGTCGGGGGACAGGGTGAGGTCCGGGGACAGGGTGGGGTCCGGGGAGAGGGTGAGGTCCGGAGAGAGGGTGAGGTCCGGGGAGAGGGTGAGGTCCGGAGAGAGGGTGAGGTCCGAGGAGAGGGTGAGGTCCGGGGAGAGGGTGAGGTCCGGGGAAAGGTGAGGTCCGGGGAGAGGGTGAGGTCCGAGGAGAGGGTGAGGTCCGGGGAGAGGGTGAGGTCCGGAGGAGAGGGTGAAGTCCGTAGAGAGGGTGAGGTCCAGGGAGAGGGTGAGGTCCGGAGAGAAGGTGAGGTCCGGGGAGAGGGTGAGGTCGAGAGGGTGAGGTCCGGGGAGAGGATGAGATCCGGGGAGAGGGTGAGGTCCGGGGAGAGGGTGAGGTCCAGGGAGAGGGTGAGGTCCGGGGAGAGGATGAGGTCCGGGGAGAGGGTGAGGTCGAGAGGGTGAGGTCCGGAGAGAGGGTGAGGTCCAGGGAGAGGGTGAGGTCCGGAGAGAGGGTGAGGTCCGGGGAGAGGGTGAGGTCCGGAGAGAGGGTGAGGTCCGGGGAGAGGGTGAGGTCCGGGGAGAGGGTGAGGTCCGGAGAGAGGGTGAGGTCCGGGGAGAGGGTGAGGTCCGGGGAGAGGGTGAGGTCCGGAGAGAGGGTGAGGTCCGGGGAGAGGGTGAGGTCCGGAGGAGAGGGTGAAGTCCGTAGAGAGGGTGAGGTCCAGGGAGAGCGTGAGGTCCGGAGAGAGGGTGAGGTCCGGGGAGAGGGTGAGGTCCGGGGACAGGGTGAGGTCCGGGGAGAGGGTGAGGTCCAGGGAGAGGGTGAGGTCCGGGGAGAGGATGAGGTCCGGGGAGAGGGTGAGGTTGAGAGGGTGAGGTCCGGGGAGGGGATGAGGTCCGGGGAGAGGGTGAAGTCCGTAGAGAGGGTGAGGTCCAGGGAGAGGGTGAGGTCCGGGGAGAGGGTGAGGTCGAGAGGGTGAGGTCCGGGGAGAGGATGAGGTCCGGGGAAAGGGTGAGTTCCGGAGAGAGGGTGAGGTCCGGGGAGAGGGTGAGGTCCGTAGAGAGGGTGAGGTCCAGGGAGAGGGTGAGGTCGGGGGAGAGGGTGAGGTCCGGGGAGAGGGTGAGTTCCGGAGAGAGGGTGAGGTCCGGGGAGAGGGTGAGGTCCGGGGAGAGGGTGAAGTCCGTAGAGAGGGTGAGGTCCGGGGAGAGGGTGAGGTCCGGGGAGAGGGTGAGGTCCGGGGAGAGGGTGAAGTCCGTAGAGAGGGTGAGGTCCGGGGAGAGGGTGAGGTCCGGGGAGAGGGTGAGGTCCGGGGAGAGGGTGAGGTCCGGGGAGAGGGTGAGGTCCGGAGAGAGGGTGAGGTCCGGAGAGAGGGTGAGGTCCAGGGAGAGGGTGAGGTCCGGGGAGAGGGTGAGGTCCGGGGAGAGGGTGAGGTCCGGGGAGAGGGTGAGGTCCGGAGAGAGGGTGAGGTCCGGGGAGAGGGTGAGGTCCGGGGACAGGGTGAGGTCCGGGGGGAGAGGGTGAGGTCCAGGGAGAGGGTGAGGTCGGGGGAGAGGATGAGGTCCGGGGAGAGGGTGAGGTCGAGAGGGTGAGGTCCGGGGGAGGGGATGAGGTCCGGGGAGAGGGTGAAGTCCGTAGAGAGGGTGAGGTCCAGGGAGAGGGTGAGGTCCGGGGAGAGGGTGAGGTCCGGGGAGAGGGTGAGGTCGAGAGGGTGAGGTCCGGGGAGAGGATGAGGTCCGGGGAAAGGGTGAGTTCCGGAGAGAGGGTGAGGTCCGGGGAGAGGGTGAGGTCCGTAGAGAGGGTGAGGTCCAGGGAGAGGATGAGGTCCGGGGAGAGGGTGAGGTCCGGGGAGAGGGTGAGTTCCGGAGAGAGGGTGAGGTCCGGGGAGAGGGTGAGGTCCGGGGACAGGGGTGAAGTCCGTAGAGAGGGTAAGGTCCGGGGAGAGGGTGAGGTCCGGGGAGAGGGTGAGGTCCGGGGAGAGGGTGAAGTCCGTAGAGAGGGTGAGGTCCGGGGAGAGGGTGAGGTCCGGGGAGAGGGTGAGGTCCGGGGAGAGGGTGAGGTCCGGGGAGAGGGTGAGGTCCGGAGAGAGGGTGAGGTCCGGAGAGAGGGTGAGGTCCAGGGAGAGGGTGAGGTCCGGGGAGAGGGTGAGGTCCGGAGAGAGGGTGAGGTCCGGGGAGAGGGTGAGGTCCGGGGAGAGGGTGAGGTCCGGAGAGAGGGTGAGGTCCGGGGAGAGGGTGAGGTCCGGAGAGAGGGTGAGGTCCGAGGCCACTGCTGTGAGGGAGAGGCGGCCATTGTTTATTAATAACTCACTGTAAATCTCAAGAGGAAAATGTCATCAGTTTGTTTAGAAAGCTCCACAGTAGAAACTTTGAGAATTCACCTCAAACTTAACTTTTATCGTTTGCTTTTTGGTTTATGTGGTTTAGTGACATCACAGTAAAGGAAAGAAGAGCTCAGAGACCAGAGGGAGAGACCAGAGAGAGACCAGAGAGAGACTAGATAGACCAGAGAGAGACTAGATAGACCAGAGAGAGACCAGAGAGAGACCAGAGAGAGAGACCAGAGAGAGACCAGAGAGAGACTAGAGAGAGACCAGAGAGAGACCAGAGAGAGAGAGAGAGAGACCAGAGAGAGACCAGAGAGAGAGACCCGAGAGAGAGACCAGAGAGAGAGACCAGAGAGAGAGACCAGAGAGAGACCAGAAAGAGACTAGAGAGAGACTCGAGAGAGACCAGAGAGAGAGACCAGAGAGAGAGACCAGAGAGAGAGACCCGAGAGAGACCAGAGAGAGAGACCAGAGAGAGACCAGAGAGAGAGACCAGAGAGAGAGACCCGAGAGAGAGACCAGAGAGAGAGACCAGAGAGAGACCAGAGAGAGACTAGAGAGAGACTCGAGAGAGACCAGAGAGAGAGACCAGAGAGAGAGACCAGAGAGAGAGACCCGAGAGAGACCAGAGAGAGACCCGAGAGAGACCCGAGAGAGACCAGAGAGAGAGACCAGAGAGAGACCAGAGAGAGAGACCAGAGAGAGACTAGAGAGAGAGACCCGAAAGAGACCAGAGAGAGAGACCAGAGAGAGACCAGAGAGAGACCAGAGAGAGAGACCAGAGAGAGAGACCAGAGAGAGACCAGAGAGAGAGACCAGAGAGAGACCAGAGAGAGACCAGAGAGAGACCAGAGAGAGACCAGAGAGAGACCAGAGAGAGACCAGAGAGAGACCAGAGAGAGACCAGAGAGAGAGCCCAGAGAGAGACCAGAGAGAGACCCGAGAGAGAGACCAGAGAGAGACCAGAGAGAGACCAGAGAGAGAGCCCAGAGAGAGACCAGAGAGAGACCAGAGAGAGACCAGAGAGAGACCAGAGAGAGACCAGAGAGAGAGACCAGAGAGAGACCAGAGAGAGCCAGAGAGAGACCAGAGAGAGACCAGAGAGAGACCAGAGAGAGACCAGAGAGAGAGCCCAGAGAGAGACCAGAGAGAGACCAGAGAGAGACCAGAGAGAGACCAGAGAGAGAGCCCAGAGAGAGACCAGAGAGAGACCAGAGAGAGACCAGAGAGAGACCAGAGAGAGCCCAGAGAGAGACCAGAGAGAGACCAGAGAGAGACCAGAGAGAGAGCCCAGAGAGAGACCAGAGAGAGACCAGAGAGAGACCAGAGAGAGACCAGAGAGAGACCAGAGAAAGAGCCCAGAGAGAGACCAGAGAGAGACCAGAGAGAGACCAGAGAGAGACCAGAGAAAGAGCCCAGAGAGAGACCAGAGAGAGACCAGAGAAAGAGACCAGAGAGAGACCAGAGAGAGAGCCCAGAGAGAGACCAGAGAGAGACCAGAGAGAGACCAGAGAGAGAGACCAGAGAGAGACCAGAGAGAGACCAGAGAGAGACCAGAGAGAGAGCCCAGAGAGAGACCAGAGAGAGAGACCAGAGAGAGACCAGAGAGAGCCCAGAGAGAGCAGAGAGAGACCAGAGCTGAGACCAGAGCTGAGACCAGAGAGAGACCAGAGAGAGAGACCAGAGAGAGACCAGAGAGAGACTAGAGCAACAGTTCTTGCTCAAATTAAGATAAAAACCAGTCAACACTTGCCTTTTTTTTCTCTCATATTTCATCATTTTTTGCAGTGTGTGCTTAAATCCATCAGGTCTCATTTCAGCAGGTCTGGAGCCGGAGCTAAATGGTTCTCATTCAGATTGGATAGTCGGTGTAATTCACTCTCTAAACAACGGAACGTGAGTCTAAATGAGTCTTCTTTGATGCTTACGCGCCGTGAGGGATGGACCATTGGATTTTTAATTTGTTATTGAAGCCGTTTGCCTCCTTCAATGAATCAGCCGTTCATTATTCCCACAAAGGCAGCTGAATTCACATTGTTGCCGTACATGGGAGATATGCGGCGTTTTTGTGTAGTTGCCGGCGGTTACGCACAAAATTAGCGAACGGAGAAAACCGTTTTTTAATTCATGAACGGTTTTTGAAGTAACTCGGGGAATAGGCCTCATTATGCGCTGGTTCTTACAGCGTTGTGTTAATTGCATGTAATGGAATCAATAGGATTTAAAGCTGTCAGACAATTAGCAGAAAGTCCTCTCTGTGGAACACTCAGCGGCGATACGACTCATGGTGTGGGTTTTATTGCTTTGTGGATGGGAAACTTTAGGGAGGTAGATGGAAAACTCTGGATTAACCCTTTAATGCAATGCAAAATCATGCAATTTTTTTCTTTTTTGAATTTTCTAAGATGTGGGAGCACTAAAAACATTATTTTTGAACCCATAGTTTTTCAAAATTATTATTATAGATCAGGTGTCTCCAACCTTTTTCGGACAGAGAGCTACTTTCCCTAACCCTTAACATATGTGTTACTATAGTGACAAAGTGCATTTACAATAATAAATAATGAGAATGAATGATACAATCTGAAATATGAAGTGTATTATTTGATTCGAGAGACCAGAGGGAGACCACAAAGAGACTAGAGAGACGAGAGAGAGACTAGAGAGACCAGGGAGAGAGACCAGAGAGAGACTAGAGAGAGACCCGAGAGAGACCAGCGAGAGAGACCAGAGAGAGAGACCCGAGAGAGAGACCAGAGAGAGAGACCAGAGAGAGACCAGAGAGAGACCCGAGAGAGACCAGAGAGAGAGACCAAAGAGAGACCCGAGAGAGACCCGAGAGAGACCAGAGAGAGAGACCAGAGAGAGACTAGAGAGACCAGAGAGAGAGACCCGAGAGAGACCAGAGAGAGAGACCCGAGAGAGACCAGAGAGAGAGACCAGAGAGAGACTAGAGAGAGACCAGAGAGAGACCAGAGAGAGAGACCAGAGAGAGACTAGAGAGACCATAGAGAGAGACTAGAGAGACTAGAGAGAGACTAGATCAGGTGTCTCCAACCTTTTTCGGACAGAGAGCTACTTTCCCGGGACAGAGAGCTACTCCATTGAGCAAACCTGGGAATAATGTGGAGATATATTGGTGTGAAAAAGCCTGTTATTAGATACAGTCATTATTTATCATCACATATGTGTTACTATAGTGACAAAGTGCATTTACAATAATAAATAATGAGAATGAATGATACAATCTGAAATATGAAGTGTATTATTTGATTCCATCATTTCTAAATTCTTTGGTGAGCTACTGATGGCTCCTGAGCTACAGGTTGGAGACCCCTGTTATAGACCTTTACCAAATGGTTTCAGTTTGACGGTAAAAGTGGCTAAAACCAAGAGATAGAGATGCTCCAAACGGGAAAGATACGGAAAGATCCTTCATTCGTCCCACAGTGGGGAAATGTCAATGTTGCAGCGCACAGACAGGACAGTAGTAAGAGCACACAGGGAGCACACAAAATAAATAGTAGCTATATTTCTTTGCTAGCTGTAAATGCTTCAACACTAGCCTGGTCGTACCACACCATAGTACTCATTTCATTTGTACTGAGGTCTGGGTTTGCTCCATTGACTCCGTGAACAGGTGGGAGGGGTTAACTCCTTTTGCAGATTGAAACCATTGGAGCTGAGTTTACTGTGACGTTTGTAATGAGCCCGAGTGAGGCGTTAGCATTTAGCATTTAGCCTAGCTTTAGCCATCTCCTTTGCCGCTAACGAAGCCCGTGGGGAGTAGCGCCACAATCTTTCCAGAGATTACATTTGCTAAACATTCCTCTTGCTCCGGCTTCAGTTTATTTATAGAACCAGACCAGAATACTTTACTATCGCATTCTTCGCCAAACTAAAACCTGCCCGTTCGGCGCAAACTCTTGACGTCACCCACATCTAACTACAACACCCGCCTCCCGCACAATCGGAATTCAACCGATTGTAATCGCAAACACAGGGACCACACCCGGACAAAACATGCAGGACATGATGATGGACTGGAGAGTACGGATGGATAAGACCAGGCTACTTCAATACTAGTCTTTAAAATAAGTAGTAGTACAGAGAGATATACTGTACATATACTGTAGGGAAGGATAATAAGTACATTAAGTAAAGTGACAGTGGACGTTATGAAGGTAGGTTTCAGTTCCAAGCAGATCTACCAAATGCTTCAGGAAACCATTGAAGGGTTAGTGTTCCAACATCACTGAAATCATTCTAAAGTTCAATTCAATGAGAGAGACTAGAGAGAGACCCGAGAGAGACCTGAGAGAGAGCCCAGAGAGAGACCAGAGAGAGACCAGAGAGAGACCAGAGAGAGACCAGAGAGAGACCAGAGAGAGACTAGAGAGAGACCCGAGAGAGACCTGAGAGAGAGCCCAGAGAGAGACCAGAGAGAGACCAGAGAGAGACCAGAGAGAGACCAGAGAGAGACCATAGAGAGACCAGAGAGAGACCAGAGAGAGACCAGAGAGAGACCAGAGAGAGACCAGAGAGAGACCAGAGAGCGACCAGAGAGAGACCAGAGAGAGACCAGAGAGAGACCAGAGAGAGACCAGAGAGAGACCAGAGAGAGACCAGAGAGAGACCAGAGAGAGACCAGAGAGAGACCAGAGAGAGACCAGAGAGAGACCAGAGAGAGACCAGAGAGAGACCAGAGAGAGACCAGAGAGAGACCAGAGAGAGACCAGAGAGAGACCATAGAGAGACCAGAGAGAGACCAGAGAGAGACCAGAGAGAGACCAGAGAGAGACCAGAGAGAGACCAGAGAGAGACCCGAGAGAGACCTGAGAGAGAGCCCAGAGAGAGACCAGAGAGAGACCAGAGAGAGAGACCAGTTCCAACATCACTGAAATCATTCTAAAGTTCAATTCAATGTATTCTGGTAAAGCCCTAACCCCTGTATGTTCTAGTACAGACATGTATAGTTGTTTGCTAACATCTATATCTAATCTTATTCTTTCAAACCAATAACCAATCAGATGGAACAATACGGACCATATTTAGCCTCTTCCCAAGGTCACCGCGGTATCGTCCACGCTGCCCGCTCTCGTCTTTGCCTGAAGCCCAAAGTCATGGCCGCTTCTCGTCCTCAACAGCTGTTTCACTGTCATTTAAAATCCAATCAATTATTTCAGTTTTTCTAATGAATATCAAGCAGAGACGCAAACAGGCGTCAGGGCAGAGGCGTCTGTGTTGACTGAGGCCGCATTACTTTCACAGCAGGGACCCTCCGTCACAAACCTCCCACGCTGTCGGGAAAACAGAAACACATAAGAAATATATATTAAAATGCAGACGGAGATGTACAGAAAGAGAGAATAGGCCTCGACTGCACACAGAGATGTACAAAGAGAGAGTAGGCCTCGACTGCATACAGAGATGTACAGAGAGAGAGTAGGCCTCGACTGCACACGGAGATGTACAAAGAGAGAGTAGGCCTCGACTGCATACAGAGATGTACAGAGAGAGAGTAGGCCTCGACTGCACACAGAGATGTACAGAGAGAGAGTAGGCCTCGACTGCACACAGAGATGTACAAAGAGAGAGTAGGACCTCGACTGCACACAGAGATGTACAGAGAGAGAGTAGGCCTCGACTGCATACAGAGATGTACAGAGAGAGAGTAGGCCTCGACTGCACACGGAGATGTACAGAGAGAGAATAGGCCTCGACTGCACACAGAGATGTACAGAGAGAGAGTAGGCCTCGACTGCACACAGAGATGTACGGAGAGAGAGTAGGCCTCGACTGCACACAGAGATGTACAGAGAGAGAGTAGGCCTCGACTGCACACAGAGATGTACGGAGAGAGAGTAGGCCTCGACTGCATACAGAGATGTACAGAGAGAGAGTAGGCCTCGACTGCACACAGAGATGTACAGAGAGAGAGTAGGCCTCGACTGCACACAGAGATGTACAGAGAGAGAGTAGGCCTCGACTGCACACAGAGATGTACAGAGAGAGATTAGGCCTCGACTGCACACAGAGATGTACAGAGAGAGAATAGGCCTCGACTGCACACAGAGATGTACAGAGAGAGAATAGGCCTCGACTGCACACAGAGATGTAGAGAGAGAGAGTAGGCCTCGACTGCACACAGAGATGTACAGAGAGAGAGTAGGCCTCGACTGCACACAGAGATGTACAGAGAGAGAGTAGGCCTCGACTGCACACAGAGATGTACAGAGAGAGAGTAGGCCTCGACTGCACACGGAGATGTACAGAGAGAGAGTAGGCCTCGACTGCACACAGAGATGTACAGAGAGAGAGTAGGCCTCGAATGCACACAGAGATGTACAGAGAGAGAGTAGGCCTCGACTGCATACAAAGATGTACAGAGAGAGAGTAGGCCTCGACTGCACACAGAGATGTACAGAGAGAGAGTAGGCCTCGACTGCATACAGAGATGTACAGAGACAGAGTAGGCCTCGACTGCACACGGAGATGTACAGAGAGAGAATAGGCCTCGACTGCACACAGAGATGTAGAGAGAGAGAATAGGCCTCGACTGCACACAGAGATGTACGGAGAGAAAGAATAGGCCTCGACTGCACACAGAGATGTACAGTGAGAGAGAGTAGGCCTCGACTGCATACAGAGATGTACAGAGAGAGAGTAGGCCTCGACTGCACACGGAGATGTACAGAGAGAGAATAGGCCTCGACTGCACACAGAGATGTACAGAGAGAGAGTAGGCCTCGACTGCACACAGAGATGTACAGAGAGAGAGTAGGCCTCGACTGCACACAGAGATGTACAGAGAGAGAGTAAGCCTCGACTGCACACAGAGATGTACAGAGAGAGAGTAGGCCTCGACTGCACACAGAGATGTAGAGAGAGAATAGGCCTCGACTGCACACAGAGATGTACGGAGAGAAAGAATAGGCCTCGACTGCACACAGAGATGTACAGCGAGAGAGTAGGCCTCGACTGCACACTGAGATGTACAGTGAGAGAGAGAATAGGCCTTGACTGCACACAGAGATGTACAGAGGGAGAATAGGCCTCGACTGCACACAGAGATGTAGAGAGAGAGAGTAGGCCTCGACTGCATACAGAGATGTACAGAGAGAGAGTAGGCCTCGACTGCATACAGAGATGTACAGAGAGAGAATAGGCCTCGACTGCACACAGAGATGTAGAGAGAGAGAGTAGGCCTCTGCACACGACTGCGACTGCACACGGAGATGTAGAGAGAGAGAGTAGGCCTCGACTGAGATGTAGAGAGAGAGAGTAGGCCTCGACTGCACACGGAGATGTACAGAGAGAGAATAGGCCTCGACTGCACACGGAGATGTAGAGAGAGAGAGTAGGCCTCGACTGCACACAGAGATGTAGAGAGAGAGAGTAGGCCTCGACTGCACACAGAGATGTAGAGAGAGAGAGTAGGCCTCGACTGCACACGGAGATGTACAGTGAGAGAGAATAGGCCTTGACTGCACACAGAGATGTACAGAGAGAGAATAGGCCTCGACTGCACACAGAGATGTAGAGAGAGAGAGTAGGCCTCGACTGCATACAGAGATGTACACAGAGAGAGTAGGCCTCGACTGCACACAGAGATGTACAGAGAGAGAGTAGGCCTCAACTGCATACAGAGATGTACAGAGAGAGAGTAGGCCTCGACTGCACACAGAGATGTACAGAGAGAGAGTAGGCCTCGACTGCACACAGAGATGTACAGAGAGAGAGTAGGCCTCGACTGCATACAGAGATGTACAGAGAGCGAGTAGGCCTCGACTGCACACAGAGATGTACAGAGAGAGAGTAGGCCTCGACTGCACAGAGATGTACAGAGAGAGAGTAGGCCTCGACTGCACAGAGATGTACAGAGAGAGAGTAGGCCTCGACTGCACACAGAGATGTACAGAGAGAGAGTAGGCCTCGACTGCACACAGAGATGTACGGAGAGAGAATAGGCCTCGACTGCACACAGAGATGTACGGAGAGAGAATAAGCCTCGACTGCACACAGAGATGTAGAGAGAGAATAGGCCTTGACTGCACACGGATATGTAGAGAGAGAGAATAGGCCTCGACTGCACACAGAGATGTACGGAGAGAAAGAATAGGCCTCGACTGCACACAGAGATGTACAGCGAGAGAGTAGGCCTCGACTGCACACGGAGATGTACAGTGAGAGAGAATAGGCCTTGACTGCACACAGAGATGTACAGAGAGAGAATAGGCCTCGACTGCACACAGAGATGTAGAGAGAGAGAGTAGGCCTCGACTGCATACAGAGATGTACAGAGAGAGAGTAGGCCTCGACTGCATACAGAGATGTACGGAGAGAGAATAGGCCTCGACTGCACACAGAGATGTACGGAGAGAGAATAAGCCTCGACTGCACATAGAGATGTAGAGAGAGAATAGGCCTTGACTGCACACAGAGATGTACAGAGAGAGAATAGGCCTCGACTGCCCACAGGGATGTAGAGAGAGAGAGTAGGCCTCGACTGCATACAGAAATGTACAGAGAGAGAGTAGGCCTCGACTGCACACAGAGATGTACAGAGAGAGAGTAGGCCTCGACTGCACACAAAGATGTACAGAGAGAGAGTAGGCCTCGACTGCACACAGAGATGTACAGAGAGAGAGTAGGCCCCGACTGCATACAGAGATGTACAGAGAGCGAGTAGGCCTCGACTGCACACAGAGATGTACAGAGAGAGAGTAGGCCTCGACTGCACACAGAGATGTACAGAGAGAGAGTAGGCCTCGACTGCACACAGAGATGTACAGAGAGAGAGTAGGCCTCGACTGCACACAGAGATGTACGGAGAGAGATTAGGCCTCGACTGCACACAGAGATGTACGGAGAGAGAATAAGCCTCGACTGCACACAGAGATGTAGAGAGAGAATAGGCCTTGACTGCACACGGATATCTAGAGAGAGAGAATAGGCCTCGACTGCACACAGAGATGTACGGAGAGAAAGAATAGGCCTCGACTGCACACAGAGATGTACAGAGAGAGAGTAGGCCTCGACTGCACACAGAGATGTACAGAGAGAGAGTAGGCCTCGACTGCACACAGAGATGTACAGAGAGAGAGTAGGCCTCGACTGCACACAGAGATGTACAGAGAGAGAGTAGGCCTCGACTGCACACAGAGATGTACAGAGAGAGAATAGGCCTCGACTGCACACAGAGATGTACAGAGAGAGAATAGGCCTCGACTGCACACGGAGATGTAGAGAGAGAATAGGCCTCGACTGCACACAGAGATGTAGAGAGAGAATAGGCCTCGACTGCACACAGAGATGTAGAGAGAGAGTAGGCCTCAACTGTGGAGAGGAACGAAGGTGTTTGGAGATTTTACACAAAGACTAGCATTATGACAATTCCCATCGAAGATCAAGGGAATTGGGAAAGAAATCTCAAAGTTGTTCAAGTCGTTTTCGAACAGTTTTTGTTAAAAGCGAATAATTTACAAGGTTTTTACATTTATTTGCTTTAAACAAGAGCCAAAACTGGGAAAATTAACTTAATCCAGATCAGAGATCTCTTACTGGTCTGGTCTTACCATGTGTAAACTCTGGTCCATGATCATCTCCTACATGTACGTCTGGTCTTACCATGTGTAAACTCTGGTCCATGATCATCTCCTACATGTACGTCTGGGTCTGATCCTATTGGCTGCAGTTTCCTCGGTTGAATCTCCTCCGACCAATCAGAGAGCGGGGGAGTTTGGCGGAGAATGCGATAGTTAAGTAATCCGTTCTGGTTTAAAAACCCCTTAAGGATCACCTAATTTCGCCTGTTTCTTCTCGAATTATGATACCCAAATAGAAATGCTTACTGTGTGGACATCTTGTGTCTGATCTTGTGTTATGATGCCTCATTTGAAAGGTAACACCTTCTAGTTTCTGGAAATGTATGTTACAGTTTGTTAGGAAGGACACAGTCTGCACTACAGCTTCTCAAACATGAGTCAAAGTTAGTTTTTTTTGTCTCGAAAAAAAAAAGGCAATTTCAAAAGGTTCTCCTGAAGACATACTTTATGATATGTTGTTCAAACTCACCAGAGCAGATGTCTGTGGTGTTGGAAACACCTGTATGAAATTTTAGACCTTTAGGTGGAACCGTTTTGATGCTGGGGGCTTTTTTGTAACTAATGGGCACATTCGGCACAAGTGGTCCATTTTTGTGCCAACTGTGCCAAAGTGTTTTACATGCAAATTATCAACATTATTACACCAAAAATCAAATTATATCATTTTTTGGCTATTACTCTTGCTATAAATAGGATTTTTTTCCAGATATTGAAATGTTTACAGAAAAGCTATTATTTATATAGTTATAGCGCGTGTTCTCCGTGAAAATGCTCCGCTTTCCTCTTTACGCATTCAAATAACACTCGAACAGTGGGAGGAAGCTAGAAGTCCGACACATCGCCTGAAACCTGAGATTATTGGCTACAAGATGATTTGATTGACATCCAAATCGGCCAATGGTAGTCAAGACAATGCTGTCATGACGCACAGAAAGGTAAATGCCTGGAGGGCTGAAGTTTGGTGCGCTTGTTTTCGTCAACTTGTTGTACCCCCCAAACCATAGCACTGAGAAGTCCGAGTGAGGGCTTGTTTTGAAGGGAAGACTGAGAGGAAGACGAACATACCCAGTGATTCTGGGTAAAAAAAACAATGGCGTCTTCAGACAGTGCGCAAAGACGCGGTTTTATTTTTGTTCGGGCAACTTTCAAAACTCAAATGTGTCGTTACAAGTGGATATCTACTATAATGATGACTTTGAAGAAAAAACAACTGGATATAAGTATTCTCTAGACCCCCCCGGACAAAATAAATGCACACATGTGTGGATTAGACGTGATTTGGCCCAGAATATTAGCATGAAAAGGTAAGAAAGGACAATATATATTTTTTATATGTATACAGTTTGACTACAAATACTTACTTTTGTTGATATTTAATGTTTATTTGAACATAATATGCATTTAGAGGTGGGAATAAGCTTTCAAAAGAGGTATAGCTTGACTATATTGACACAAGTTAAGTTATAATACTGATGCAGTTAAATGAAAAATATCTGAATCCTCCCTGTACAGGGAGGGTGATCCTTAAGGGGTTAACAAATGTAATCGCTGGCAAAGATTGTGGCTCTGCTCCCCACGGGCTCCGTTAGTGGCAAAGGAGATGGCTAAAGCTAGGTTAATGCTAAAGCTAGGTTAATGCTAAAGCTAGGCTAAATGCTAAAGCTGAGCTCACTCGGGCTCATTACATACGTCACGGTAAACTCCAATCCAATGGTTTCAATCAAAGGAGTTAGCCCCTCCCACCTGTTCACGGAGTCAGTGGAGCGAATCCAGACCATAGTACCAAATGAAATGTGTACAATGGTGTGGTACGACCAGGCTAGCATCAATGTATCCTCAAAACAAACTGCTGCTTTTGTCCTTGGTCTCACGGTTCTCTCTCTGGTCGTAGATGGAGGAGGAGAGCGCCGCCCTGCTGGCCGCCCTCACAGACTCCCTGGATGGGATGGTGGATGCAGAGGGAGGAGGTCTGTCTGTGTTCCCGGCTCTAGAGGAGGAGCCGGACTCGGACCAGGACAGTCTGCCCCTGGACCAGGACTTCAGCCCGGCCCCGGACTCGGAGGACCCCTCGCTGGTAAGAGCAGTGTTGATGGTGTGACTGTGTCGGCAGTGCTGGGGAAAGAGACTGAGAGAATACATCCAAAAGAAAACATGATTATTTAGTTTATTTAATCTTTAAATCAGACACAGAGACTCCATATGACACCAACATACAGACAAACACACAATAGATGGAAGAGTGAGATCCTGTTTGTTTTATATTTGGCTGATATTAGATAAGGCACATCCAAGTAACATCTCAAGGCCCACCAACGAGCCACGGCCCACTGGTTGAAAAACACTAATTGACTTGGATTAAACTAATGGTAATAATTAGGGATGCACCGATACGAGTACCTTAATAAGAGTACTTGTGGATACTGAGTACAACTGGAATTTTAAATGTTTTATTTCTCATTTCAACAATAAGAAAATGCTTTAACCATTAATTATTTTATCAAAGGTTTTAAAAGTCAACAATAAGAACCACTGTCATATTCCAACCTCACAAATGCTTTGGTGTAGAGTTGTTTCCCGCTGCTAGCTCTGGTGCTAGCTCTGGTGCTAGCTCTGGTGCTAGCTCTGGTGCTAGCTCTGGTGCTAGCTCCGGTGCTAGCTCTGGTGCTAGCTCTGGTGCTAGCTCCGGTGCTAGCTCTGGTGCTAGCTCTGGTGCTAGCTCCGGTGCTAGCTCTGGTGCTAGCTCTGGTGCTAGCTCCGGTGCTAGCTCTGGTGCTAGCTCTGGTGCTAGCTCTGGTGCTAGCTCTGGTGCTAGCTCTGGTGCTAGCTCTGGTGCTAGCTCTGGTGCTAGCTCTGGTGCTAGCTCCGGTGCTAGCTCTGGTGCTAGCTCTGGTGCTAGCTCTGGTGCTAGCTCTGGTGCTAGCTCTGGTGCTAGCTCTGGTGCTAGCTCCGGTGCTAGCTCTGGTGCTAGCTCTGGTGCTAGCTCTGGTGCTAGCTCTGGTGCTAGCTCCGGTGCTAGCTCTGGTGCTAGCTCTGGTGCTAGCTCCGGTGCTAGCTCTGGTGCTAGCTCTGGTGCTAGCTCTGGTGCTAGCTCTGGTGCTAGCTCCGGTGCTAGCTCCGGTGCTAGCTCCGTGTGGTGGAGTTTACAGATGTTTGATCAAGTTGTTGGTTTTATACGCGTTTGTTTCTACAGTTTCACACAACGTACAGTCTGCTTTACTCTTGTCACTTGTTTACTTAAAATAACTTCCAAACGACCGAGATCCTGTTTGCTTGTCGCTAAGCTAGTGGCTAAGCTAAGCTGCACCACAACAACATAGCACAGCTGTAGGGATGCTAATGGGCGGCACGGTGGCTGAGTGGTTAGCACTCCCTCTTCTCAGCTAGAGGGTCCTGGGTTTGAATCCCGGTCGTAACAGGGCCTAGTGAAGTTTGCATGTTCTCCCCGTGCCTGCGTAGGATTCCTCCAAGTGCTCCGGTGTCTCCTATCCCTAAAAAAGCATAGTAGGCAAAATCGACATCAACACCGGGCGCTGTTTCTACGGCGACCACTGCTCCTGACGTCAGCCTTAGTGGCATCAGGATCTGGGTCAAATGCAGAGGATGAATTGCCCTACGGGGATTAATAAAGTGCACATTTACCTCCAAAATGAGGGTATCGGGTCCTATGGTATCACCCCGATACTAGTGTCTGTAATAACTGACTGCTTTAGATACTTTATTGATCCAGTAGCAGCAGAAACCAAACAGATACTTCTAAAAGTAGCAACAATAGCAGTAGTATTAAACTGACAAAGACATTTCGGACCCGGCTGCTGTGATAAGACCTCTTCATTAAACCTCAAACTCCTGAATAAGATCAAGCCTAGACTGGAGCGCTGTGTTTTCCGACTGTCGAGGAGCGTCTTTGAACCTGGCGCAGAGAGAGCTCACATCAAGGTCACGGTGCGTTTGTGTGTCGCGGGAAATCTGATGGACTGAAGGCGGCCGTTTGATGGCTGCATTAAAGCCTGGAGCCGTGTTTTTGAGAAGACACTCGGGGATCAGAGAGTAACGCAGAGACGTCCAGGTTAATGTGGGTGATGTCGCATGATTTATCAGATGTTACTGATCTGGTTTGGATGGACCTCAGTCACGGTTTTACCTCTAGTGACTTTTTGTTCAAATTTTGCTGAAAGAATATTGGTGGATTTTTTTGTTATTTTTATTTTAAAGATGCTATACCCGAGTTCATAAAAATGCTTACTACTACAGACAAGTTGTATTATAATCTGTAATTTAATGTAAAGCTTGAGCTCATTGATTCAGCTGTGGATGAACTCAGTAAAAAGTGCTGAGTAGAGACTTAGCGTGACGCCCGCTCTCCTCCAATCACAGAACAGGCTGCGTCCTCTAGGCCACGCCTCCTCTAGCCTCTACAGCGCTGCTAAACACAGTAGCATGTTAGCATAAGTGGCTATAACTCCTCTGGCTGTAACTGCAGACACAGCAAAACAGCCCAAACCACAATGTTTAGCCCCGCCCCCAACTCTCTCACAGGCTTCTCATTTCCCTACGCTCTCATAACACAGAGCCATCTAGTTTTATTTGTGATCTGATGCTAATGTTAGCATACATCTAACATTAGCATTAGCACAACTTCTTGTAAGCTGTACAACAATCACTGATGAAATGGTACTAAAGCAACGCACTGCTAACACAATATATAGGTAAAAGAATACCGCTAGTTTCGCATCCAAATTTATTAATTTAAACATTAGAATATATTTGAGTATTTAATTATAATTTGTTATACAGCTCCTTAGGCAGCAGTAGAACACTCCATTGACTTGAATGTAATTCTACCGATGATTTTTTCTTGATAATAGAACTTTCAAATCAATAATGACCAAAGCCCCAACACAATCTCTGTTTGTAATTCAGGAGTGTAAAATACTAACATTACTCCGCAAGTACAACGAGAGAAGCTAGCGAAGCTAGCCACACTCAATAAACAACTACATATCTATCAATCAACACCGTTAAATGTTAATCGGACAATACAGTACACATATACATCCTTAACACACATGCACGGACTTTTTCAGAATTTCTTGTTATCATTTTCATGACCAAATTAATATTTTAATGTGACAAAATGCGATCGCGAAAAACCCGGAAGTAACCATTAACATGTAGTTCCAGGGAGCTAGCTAGCTTAGCTGTTACCTGCCTAGCACGTCCCGGTGGAACCTTTGGGAGCTAACTATTTTATTTGCAGTTATTGAATACATTTCGAATTATAAGGGCTGTCTAATATGTGTTCGGATATATATATTTTTTTAATTTTAGAATTATATTAGAATGTTGAAGTGGAAGCCCTGGTGTTTAGCAGCGCTGTAGAGACTAGAGGACACAGGCTGTAGAGACTAGAGGACACAGGCTGTAGAGACTAGAGGACACAGGCTGTAGAGACTAGAGGACACAGGCTGTAGAGACTAGAGGACACAGGCTGTAGAGACTAGAGGACGCAGGCTGTAGAGACTAGAGGACACAGGCTGTAGAGACTAGAGGACACAGGCTGTAGAGACTAGAGGACACAGGCTGTAGAGACTAGAGGACACAGGCTGTAGAGACTAGAGGACACAGGCTGTAGAGGACACAGGCTGTAGAGACTAGAGGACACAGGCTGTAGAGACTAGAGGACACAGGCTGTAGAGACTAGAGGACGCAGGCTGTAGAGGCTAGAGGACACAGGCTGTAGAGACTAGAGGACACAGGCTGTAGAGACTAGAGGACACAGGCTGTAGAGACTAGAGGACACAGGCTGTAGAGACTAGAGGACGCAGGCTGTAGAGACTAGAGGACACAGGCTGTAGAGACTAGAGGACGCAGGCTGTAGAGACTAGAGGACGCAGGCTGTAGAGACTAGAGGACACAGGCTGTAGAGACTAGAGGACGCAGGCTGTAGAGACTAGAGGACACAGGCTGTAGAGACTAGAGGACGCAGGCTGTAGAGACTAGAGGACACAGGCTGTAGAGACTAGAGGACACAGGCTGTAGAGACTAGAGGACGCAGGCTGTAGAGACTAGAGGACACAGGCTGTAGAGATTAGAGGACACAGGCTGTAGAGACTAGAGGACACAGGCTGTAGAGACTAGAGGACACAGGCTGTAGAGACTAGAGGACGCAGGCTGTAGAGATTAGAGGACACAGGCTGTAGAGACTAGAGGACACAGGCTGTAGAGACTAGAGGACACAGGCTGTAGAGACTAGAGGACACAGGCTGTAGAGACTAGAGGACACAGGCTGTAGAGACTAGAGGACACAGGCTGTAGAGGCTAGAGGACACAGGCTGTAGAGACTAGAGGACACAGGCTGTAGAGACTAGAGGACACAGGCTGTAGAGACTAGAGGACACAGGCTGTAGAGACTAGAGGACGCAGGCTGTAGAGACTAGAGGACGCAGGCTGTAGAGGACTAGAGGACACAGGCTGTAGAGACTAGAGGACACAGGCTGTAGAGGCTAGAGGACACAGGCTGTAGAGACTAGAGGACACAGGCTGTAGAGACTAGAGGACGCAGGCTGTAGAGACTAGAGGACACAGGCTGTAGAGACTAGAGGACGCAGGCTGTAGAGACTAGAGGACACAGGCTGTAGAGACTAGAGGACGCAGGCTGTAGAGACTAGAGGACACAGGCTGTAGAGACTAGAGGACACAGGCTGTAGAGGCTAGAGGACACAGGCTGTAGAGACTAGAGGACACAGACTGTAGAGACTAGAGGACACAGGCTGTAGAGACTAGAGGACACAGGCTGTAGAGACTAGAGGACACAGGCTGTAGAGGCTAGAGGACACAGGCTGTAGAGGCTAGAGGACACAGGCTGTAGAGGCTAGAGGACACAGGCTGTAGAGACTAGAGGACACAGGCTGTAGAGGCTAGAGGACACAGGCTGTAGAGACTAGAGGACACAGGCTGTAGAGACTAGAGGACACAGGCTGTAGAGACTAGAGGACACAGGCTGTAGAGACTAGAGGACGCAGGCTGTAGAGACTAGAGGACACAGGCTGTAGAGACTAGAGGACACAGGCTGTAGAGACTAGAGGACACAGGCTGTAGAGACTAGAGGACACAGGCTGTAGAGACTAGAGGACACAGGCTGTAGAGGCTAGAGGACACAGGCTGTAGAGACTAGAGGACACAGGCTGTAGAGGCTAGAGGACACAGGCTGTAGAGACTAGAGGACACAGGCTGTAGAGACTAGAGGACACAGGCTGTAGAGACTAGAGGACACAGGCTGTAGAGGCTAGAGGACACAGGCTGTAGAGACTAGAGGACACAGGCTGTAGAGACTAGAGGACACAGGCTGTAGAGACTAGAGGACACAGGCTGTAGAGACTAGAGGACACAGGCTGTAGAGACTAGAGGACACAGGCTGTAGAGACTAGAGGACACAGGCTGTAGAGACTAGAGGACACAGGCTGTAGAGACTAGAGGACGCAGGCTGTAGAGACTAGAGGACACAGGCTGTAGAGACTAGAGGACACAGGCTGTAGAGACTAGAGGACACAGGCTGTAGAGACTAGAGGACACAGGCTGTAGAGACTAGAGGACACAGGCTGTAGAGACTAGAGGACACAGGCTGTAGAGACTAGAGGACACAGGCTGTAGAGACTAGAGGACACAGGCTGTAGAGACTAGAGGACACAGGCTGG